>JAESUZ010000238.1:0-95493 GCA_017311185.1 Proteles cristata cristata | reverse complement strand
ACTGTTGGTGGGGATGTAAATTGGTGCAACCACTGTGAAAAACAGTATGGAGGTTTCTCAAAAAATGAAAAGTAGAAATACTATATGATCCAGTAATTTCACTCTTGGGTGTTAACCCAAAGAAAATGAAAACCCACTAATTAAAAAAAACTACACACACTTCTATATTCATTCCAGCATAATTTATAATAGCCGAGATGCGGAAGCAACACAAGTATTCATTGATAGTTGAGTGGATAAAGAATATGATGCAATGTGCGCACATGCGCGCGCACGCACACACACACACACACACACACACACACACAAAGGATGACCTCTTGCCATTTGCGACAACATGGATGGACCTGGAAGGTATTATGCTAAATGAAATGAGTCGAAGACAAATTTCACTTATATGTGGAGTCTGAAAAACAAAACAAACCAACAAATAAAAGAAACAGACTCATAAGTACAGAGAACGAACTAGTAGTTGCCAGAGGAGAGGGTGGGGGGATGGGGGATGAGCAAAAGGAGCGAAGCGAAAGAGGAAGGTACAGGCTTCCAGTTACGGAATGAATAACTCGTGAGAATGAAAGGTGCAGCATAGGGAATATAGTCAGTGGCGAGTACAGCATAACGTATAGACTTGTGGAATCCCTGTGCTGCATGCCTGAAGCTCACGTAACATTGTGTATCAACTATACTTCGATAAAAGTAAATACATAAATGATGTTGGGGCAACCAGATCTCCATTTAGAAAAAAAACAATGTGGGTCCGTGTCTCACAATCTATGCCAAAACAATCCCAGTGGGATAAGATATCTCCATGTAAGAAAATGAAATCCTAAAATTACTAGAAGAAAAGAGAAGAAAATTGTTGTTGATAGAAATGAAGGGTAGAATATCCTTTATGGTGGACACTGCCCTGGATGATCTGATTTGTGCCTGGGTACCTGTACAAATTCATACATGGCTGTATTGGCCTCAACTCCCAAGTTCATCCTTTCATGAGAACTCTTCTCTGAGCCTAAGGGGCATATATGTAACTGCCTACTGGACATCACTGGATGATCACAAACTCAAATTTAACACATCAAATTAACATTATTAGAGGCTTCAAACAGTACCCACTTATTAGCTCAAATTTCTGTAGGATAAGGTCTGACTGGACTCCGATCTCCAGGCTCTGAATAAGGATCCATTTCCAAGTTCATTCTGGTTGTCAGTTTATTTTAGTTCTCTGTGGCTATAGGGTGGAGCAGAGGGTCTTTCCTCGCTAACTGTCAGCAGAGACCACTCTCAGCTTCTGAATCCTGCTAGCATTCCTTGTCGGTGGCTCCCTCTGCTTTTAAGTGAGCAATAGTGCATCAAATTATTCTCCAGCTTCCATTCTCTCTGATTCTCCTTTATGCTGCTAGCCAGAGAAAACCCTGTGCTTTTGAAAAGGCACAGGCAATTAAATTAGGCCCATCTAGATAATCTCCCTTTTGCCACACGACGTGGCATAATCACAGCAGTAGTACGAGGGAGCAAAGGTAAGAGGGGCCATCTTGAAATCCTGCCAATGAAATCAGGTAAAGCAGAGATTTCTTCTGGTAAAAGCAGAACGTTAGTCAGCAGCACGTAGATAGTACTGCATTTGAAAAAAGGCCAAAAGGAGTGGCAAATGCCCTGGGAGCCATGTTCCTACTGTTCATCTCATAAGGAGCTGGCTCTTCCTCGACTGCTATCAACTGGCAATGATGACTGATCCTCTAAATGATCAGCATCCACATAAAAATCTTTCATGACAGAAGAAGAGTGTGACTGTGACTGCTCACGAACCCTAAATTGTAGAGGAATTTAAAAAGGGAGCTCTTACCTGGCTTATCTCACATTAAGGGCGTGAGTTGGGCATTCATGAGAAATGTAATTTCGTGAAGGTTGGTCTCCATACCCAGTGAAATAAGATTTTGAGGGTTATTTTGCCCACAGCCGTCATCAGACCAATCACATTCATCTGTTTATTTCATTGTATGATTACCAGAAGCAAGTTATCTAGCTCTCTGGCAAGAGAGAGTTGCAGAAAGTGAGGCATCCTACTAAGTGTTCCAGAGGACATGCAAAAACATAAACATTATGCCTTCTCTAACAAAAGTTGACAAGATTAGTCAACAAACAGCCATTAATGCCAATGTTCATACGATAAGGAACACAGGAGTTCTAGCAGCCATTCCACAACATTTTTTTTTTTTTGAGTACTGTATGCACATGAGGTACTGTTCTGGCACGAAGACTTGAAAGTGAGATTGCGTAGTATGATGGCTACTGGTTAAAACACGATGTCGGAATCAGAATGACTGTAATCCGGCTCTATGACGTATTGTCCTTTTGAAAGCCACGGAAGTCTCTGAGTTTGTTTCTTCATCCACAAAATGTGGATTACGTAGGACCTATCTCATTGTGTTGGGATGAGCATTAATGTGGGTAAGAGAATGTTTATGGTGAGCACAATACCTGACACTTTGTTCTTCTTATCCACAGAAGGTATCCACTCTCCTGTCATGCAAGGACATCAGAGATCTTGATACGTACCACCAGAGAGGTATGGAAAAACTGCAGGAAATGCCAGTAAGAGATATGGTTGTGTAGAGAGATGGCTGTGGAGATAAGGTACAGGAGACTCTGGCTTGGAGATCTTAGGTGATACCATAATAAAACCTGGATCTGAACTCTCCTTGGGATGGAGAGGTATGGAAAAACTGCAGGAAATGCCAGTAAGAGATATGGTTGTGTAGAGAGATGGCTGTGGAGATAAGGTACAGGAGACTCTGGCTTGGAGATCTTAGGTGATACCGTAATAAAACCTGGATCTGAACTCTCCTTGGGATGGACCAACTTTCCTCAAAAGTTATGCTAATAGGTTGAAACTATGAATCTATAGCTTGCTGTGCTACCGATCTAGCATGAACCATAGCCATGGGCCAGCATCAGATGCCTTATGCTGATGGGGTATCTTGATGAATACCTCCACAAGCCCTTCTCAGGCTTTATCATCATCATCATCATCATCATCATAATCTCAGATAGCTTCATCTTCAACTTCTTTTAGCACTATGAAGCTGAATGCGATGAGATATTAAAATTGTTCTGGACCTGAGAGCTCCTGGATGGCTCAGTTGGTTAAGCGAACAACTTCGGCTCAGGTCATGATCTCGCAGTTCATGGGTTCAAGCCCCACATAAGGCTCTGTGTCAGCTCAGAGCCTGGAGCCTGCTTCAGATTCTGTGTCTCCCTCTTCTCTCTAGCCCTCCTCTGCTTGTGCTCTGTCTCTCTCCCTCTCTCAAAAAGTGAATAAACATTAAAAGAAGAAAAACATTTAAAACATTGTTCTGAACCCGATTTAATGCAATTTGATTAGTTGTTAAGGGAACTCACTCTTCAAAACACATGCACAATATGATGAAGCACTGTTAATTTCGTCATGAAATGCCTAGTAAATACTGCTTCTCTAACATTGTGCCTCCACTCTTGATTTTCCTTAGGAAAACATGACCCTTCGGTCTTTGCTTCTGACCTGCCTTTTCCTGCTGATCTCTGATTTCCATGAGTTCTTCACAGAAGCACATTATTCTAGAAGCTATCCTTGCGACGAGAAAGGACAAGGAGACTCTGTTATTGCACAGTGCAACAACCTTCGACTGCAAGAAGTTCCCCAAACTGTGAGCAAATATGTGACAGCACTAGACCTGTCTGATAATTTCATCACACACATAACAAACGAATCATTTCAAGGGCTGCAAAACCTGACTAAAATAAACCTAAACCACAATGCCAATCAACAGCACCTGAACGAAAACCCTGATATAAACAAAAATGGCATGAGTATTACAGACGGGGCATTCCTCAACCTACAAAATCTAAACCAGCTACTGCTCGAAGACAACCAGTTGGACCAAATACCCGCTGGTTTGCCAGGGTCTTTGAGGGAACTTAGTCTAATTCAAAATAACATAATTTGGGTAACTAAAAAGAATACTTCTGGACTTACGAATCTGGAAAGACTCTATCTGGGTTGGAACTGCTACTTTGGCAATAGTTGTGATAACAAAACTTTCGACATAGAAGATGGAACGTTTGAAAGTCTTACGAATTTGAAGGTGCTGTCACTGTCTTTTAATAAGCTTGTTCATGTGCCACCTAAACTGCCAAACTCCCTATTAGAACTTTATCTTAGCAACACCAAGATTAAAGTCATCAGTCAGGAAGATTTCAAGGGACTGACGAATTTAAAAGTGCTAGATTTAAGTGGGAACTGTCCAAGGTGTTTCAACGCACCATTTCCCTGTACACCTTGTGAAGGAGGCGCTTCAATTCAGATCCATCCTCTTGCTTTCCAAACCCTGACTGAACTTCACTACCTAAACCTCTCTAGCACTTCCCTCCGGAAGATCCCTGCCATGTGGTTTGAAAGTATGCATAATCTGAAGGTGCTGCATCTGGAATTCAACTATTTGGTTGGTGAAATAGCCTCTGGGGAATTTTTAACAAAACTGCCCTCCTTAGAAATTCTTGACCTATCTTATAACTATGAAAAGGCAAAGTATCCAAAATATATTAGCATTTCTCAAAACTTCTCTCATCTGAAGTTGCTCCAGACGTTACACTTGAGAGGTTATGTGTTCCAGGAACTTAAAGCAGAAGATTTTGAGCCCCTGGTGGGTCTCTCAAACTTAAAGACTATCAACTTGGGCATTAACTTTATTAAGCAAATTAATTTTACCCTGTTCCAAAATTTCCCCAACCTGACAATCATTTATTTGTCAGAAAACAGAATATCACCCTTGGTAAATGAGATCAGGCAAAATGATGCAAGTCGTTCCCCTTTTCAAGGTCATATCCGTAGGCTACGCTCAGCAGATACGGAGTATGACCCACATTCAAATTTTTATCATAACACCAACCCTTTAATAAAGCCACAGTGTACAGCTTATGGCAAAGCCTTAGACTTAAGCCTGAACAGTATTTTTTTTATTGGGCAAGATCAATTCAAAGCTTTTCATGACATTGCCTGCTTAAATCTGTCTTCAAATGGCAATGGCCAAGTGTTACATGGGACTGAATTTTCAGCTGTGCCTCACATCAAATATTTAGATTTAACAAACAATAGACTAGACTTTGATGATGATAAGGCTCTCAGTGACCTGCCAGAGTTAGAAGTTCTAGATCTCAGCTACAATGCACACTATTTCCGAATAGCAGGGGTAACGCACCGCCTAGGATTTATTCAAAATTTAACACAACTACAAGTTTTAAACTTGAGCCACAACAGCATTTATACTTTAACGGAGCAAGACCTGAGAAGCATGTCCCTGCAAGAGTTGGTTTTCAGTGGAAACCGCCTTGACATTTTGTGGAATGCTGAAGGTGACAAGTACTGGAAAATTTTTACAGATCTCAGGAATCTGACACGGCTTGATTTGTCCTTAAATAACCTTAGGCGCATCCCGAATGAAGCTTTCATTAACTTGCCCCAGAGTCTCATCGAACTATACATAAATGATAATGTGTTAAATTCCTTTAACTGGACATTACTCCAAGAGTTTCCTCATCTCGAATTGCTCGACTTAAGTGGAAACAGGCTGTCCTCTTTGACCAACAGCCTCTCTAAATTCACGCCTTCTCTTCGCACGCTGCTACTGCATCGAAACAGGATTTCCCATCTGCCCTCCGGCTTTCTTTCCGAAGCCAGCAGTCTGGTACACCTCGATTTAAGTTCCAACCTGCTGAAGATGATCAACAAATCCACACTTCAAACTAAGACTGCCACCAAATTAGCCATTTTGGAACTAGGTAGGAACCCTTTTGATTGTACCTGTGACATCGGAGATTTTCGGAGATGGATGGATGAAAATCTGAATGTCACAATTCCTAGATTGGCAGATGTCATTTGCTCTAGCCCGGGGGATCAAAGAGGCAAGAGCATCGTGAGTCTAGAGCTAACAACTTGTATTTCAGATACCATTGCGGCGATACTGTGTTTCTTCACGTTCTTTATCACCATCACGGTCATGTTGGCTGCCCTGGGTCACCATTGGTTTTACTGGGATGTTTGGTTTATCTATCATGTGTGTTTAGCTAAGGTAAAAGGCTACAGGTCTCTTTCCACATCCCAAACTTTCTACGATGCCTACGTTTCTTATGATACCAAAGACGCCTCTGTTACTGACTGGGTGATAAATGAGCTACGCTTCCACCTAGAAGAGAGTGAAGAAAAAAATGTGCTCCTCTGTTTAGAGGAGAGGGATTGGGACCCGGGGTTAGCCATCATCGATAACCTCATGCAGAGCATAAACCAAAGCAAGAAAACAATATTTGTCTTAACCAAAAAATATGCCAAAAACTGGAACTTTAAAACGGCATTCTACTTGGCCTTGCAGAGGCTAATGGATGAGAATATGGATGTGATTATATTTATTCTGCTGGAGCCTGTGCTACAGAATTCTCAGTATCTGAGGCTGCGCCAAAGGATCTGCAAGAGCTCCATTCTTCAATGGCCTGACAACCCCAAGGCAGAAAGCTTGTTTTGGCAGAGTCTGAAGAACGTGGTCTTAACTGAAAATGATTCACGGTATAACAATCTGTATGTTGATTCCATTAAACAGTACTAACTGATGCTAAGTCATGGTTCACGAACATAATAAAAATGCAAAGCAATTACCCTCCGTCTAAGGTATTTATTGCTTGCTGTGTGGCAAATTCATTACCCCAAAACCCAGTGGCTTAAAATAACACAATTTGTGATTTACCATCTCTTTGGTCAGGAGTCCAGACGAGGCTTGGCTGGGTTCTCTGCTCAGCATCCCTCAAAGGCTGTGATCTAGGTGTCAGCGAGGGCCACAGGCCTCTCCCGGGGTTAGGACCCACTTCCAAGCTCAAGCTTTTACGTGGCTGTTTTCAGGATTCAGTTCCTCCTGTGCTGTCAGTCGAAGGCTGCACTCAGTCTCTCTCCCACATCGCAGCTTGCTTCTTCAAAGCCAGCAAAAGAGAGAGGTTGCTAGCAAGGTGGAAGTCACCATGTTTAGTGGTCCCCTCAGGGAAGTGATAGCCCAGCATGTGGGCCATCATCTATTTGTTAGAAGTAAGTCACATGCCTGCTCCATGGGAGTGATCGCCTCAGTCCAGAGAAACTAGTCTATGACCAAAACCAAAACGGGCAGTTGTAAACGGCCTCGGTTGGCCTGCCATCTTGGTCATAGATTGTGAATACCAAGAGACAGGAATTATCATGGGTCATCTTAACAGTTGGCTACTGCACCTTCTTTTCAATATCTAAGAACTTTAATAACTGTAACTCATGGCTCTGATGTTACGTGGCTAGTTAGATTTATCCTATTATCCATGGCTACATGATTATATTGTGCTGTGGTCTTTTACAGTTACATTTGTGAATGTTGGCCATGATACTTGACTTCTAATGTTTAGATGACATTTAAAGGGTAAGATGGATATTTTTAAGTGTTTTTTATTTCTTTTTTTTTTTTTTAATATTTATTTCTAGGAGAGAGAGAGACAGCGTGAGCAGGGGAGGGCCAGAGAGAGAGGGAGTCACAGACCGAAACAGGCTCCAGGCTCTGAGCTGGCAGTCAGCACAGAGCCCGACGCGGGGCTCGAACCCATGAACCGCGAGATCATGACCTAAGCGAAAGTTGGACGCTTAACCGACTAAGCCACTCAGGCGCCCCTAGTGTTTTTTATTTCTTGACCTTTTTTTTTTTTTCTTTTCAAAAAGTCTGCAGCCAAATTAGAAATGTTTGGAGTATCTATCAATTGCCATTGGCTGTAAATCTTAAAATAAATGATTAAAAATGCTTCATTTCATATGACACACTTATGATAGACATACAGTAGGGAAATGGATCTGTAATGTAAAAGAAATTGCCATCTACACTGGGTTTTTGAGAATACTTTGAAAAAAATCTTTGGTAAAAATCAGAAGGGAGGGACACCTGGTTTAAGCGTCTGACTCTTGGTTTTGGCTCAGGTCATGATCTCACGGTTCAGGAGATTGAGCCCCGCATTGGCCTCTGCTCTGACAGTGCAGAGGCTGCTTGGAATTCTCTCTCTTTCTCTCTGCTCCTCCCCTACTCATGCTCTCTGTCTGTCTCTCTCTCGCTCGCTCTCGCTCACTCTCTCTGTGTGTGTCTCTCAAAATAAATATATAAACAACTTAAAAAATCAAAGGGGAAATGGCTTTGATGAAATTTATAGATTAAGGCAATTATTAATAGAGAAATGAATTCTACCTTTACTCCCTACTCAGAAGACAAAGTCAGAAAGGACTACCTGTTTGTGCCCTTTATTCAATTCTCCCAAATGAAACCGCTTTGGCCCTCTACCACCTCTACCACCCCTGTGGTTCCTCTGCTTCAGTCCATAGCATCCTCCTTCCACTACAAGTATGAATCTTGAAGAAGCACCTTATGAAATTTACCTGACAATAATTAGAACTTATCCAAGCCTAGGAGCGCCTGGGCGGCTCAGTCACTTAAGCGGCCGACTTCAGCTCAGGTCATCATCTCACAGTTCATGAGTTTGAGTCCTGCATTGGGCTCTGTGCTGGCAGCTCGGAGCCTGGAGCCTGCTCTGGATTCTGTGTCTCCCTCTCTCTCTGCCCCTCCCCCTCTTGCACTCTGTGTCTGTCTCTCAAAAATAATATAAACATTAACATTTTTTTTGAAATTATCCAAGCATAAAAAAATAAAGCCCCTTCAGAAGGAAAAGAAAAAAGGGGCGCCTGGATGGCTCAATCAGTTAAACGTCCAGCTTAGGCTCAGATCATGATCTTGCAGTTCATGAGTTCAAGCCCCGCATCGGGCTCTGTGCTGACAGCTTGGAGCCTGGAGCCTGCTTCGGATTTTGTGTCTCCCTCACTCTCTGCCCCTCCCCTGCTTACTCTCTCTCTCACTCCTAAGGATGAATAAACATTAAAAAAATGAAAAGAAAAGAAGAAAAATCCCCATTGCACCATCCATCCTTCTTTAAGTACAGTCTCTTAGTTAATGTTGCAGGATGATTTCTCTTTAATTATGAGTTTTTAAGGAACTGAACAAAATGGTATGTTACAGTGTTATTTAATAAGGACAAAGTGGAAATCAGCACACGTTGGCCAAGGACAACTTCATCTTTGTCACATCAGACCGTGTTTTGTGACCATGACGTTTATAGGAAGATAATCATGCTTGAGCTTGTTGAGGCATGGGGACAAGTATCTACAAGCGGGATAAATGCAGGAAGGTGTATCCTAAAAATAAGGTATGGGGCAGTTACAGCTCATTCCTGTTGAGGCCACATTTGTTTGTTGTCTAATAGAAGCTGATTCATTTCCCAGTTGTTTTGGTAAAAGAAAAATGCAGATTTTTTTTTTTAGTAGCAACTACAGATCTATGTTAGACTCACACACTTTGGTAGTGTTCTGTTGACAGAACCAAAGTTTATGAAGGTCACAGTTTTCCTCTCTTAACAAATATCTTCATAAAGAAAAGATAGTGAAATTGGGGATTAATCAAAACATGTTTCTGAAACTCCCCTTTTCTCATTTAAGATACTGGTATGGGAAAATTGGAGCTATAATTTCTCTTCTTTTTTTTTAATGTTTTATTTATTTTTGAGAGAGGGAGAGAGAGCATGACCAGGGGAGGGGCAGAGAGAGAGAGAGAGAGAGGAGGAGACAGAATCTGGAAAGGCTCCAGGCTCTGAGCTAGCTGTCAGCACAGAGCCCAACGTGGGGCTCGAACCCATGAACTGCGAGATCATGACCTGAGTCCAAGTTGGATGCTCAGCCGACTGAGCCACCCAGGTGCCCCTGGAGCTATAGAATCTTAAAGAGAAAGTAAACATTGTTCTGTTATTATCTTAAAATGGATATATGCTAATACCTACATAGCAGGTTTTTAAAATTCAAAATTCACATAAGGGTGTACAATGAAATTCAAATATCCTTCTCCTTTTTTATTTTTATTTATTTTTTAAAATTTTAAGTGTTTTATTTATTCTTGAGAGAGAGAGAGAGAGAGCGTGAGCAGGGGAGGGGCTGTGTGAGAGAGGGACACAGAATCGGAAGCAGGCTCCAGGCTCTGAGCTGTCCACACAGAGCTGATGCAGGGCTCAAACTCACAAGCCGTGAGGTCATGACCTGAGTCGAAGTCCGATGCTTTACCGACCGAGCCACCCACGCACCCCTATTTTTTTATTTTTTAAGTAAACTCTATACCCAGTGTGGGGCTCGAACTCACAACCCCACAACTAAGAGTCACACGCTCCAGCTGCTGAATCAGCCAGATGCCCCTAAATCTCTCTCTCAACACAACTTTGCCTCGTAGAGACAATCACTCTCGAAGATTCTTGTGTATTCTTCTGTATTGTCAGTGTAAAGGCTCAGCTGCTGTAACCAAAAGACCCAACAATATGGAAGTGTATTTCTCTATCCTATATACTCTGGTCTGACTGTGTCCTCCCCAAATCCATGTGTTGAAGCCTAACCCCCAATGTGATGGTGTCAGGTGACAGGGTCTTCGGGAGGTGACTAGACTCCAAGAGTCATTTGATGCTGTTATAAACGTGGCCCAGGAAAGCTCCCTTGCCCTTTCTACCATGTGATGTTACAGCAAGAAGATATCTTTTTGGGAAGCGGGCTCTCAGAATCTGCCAGACACAGAATCTGCCAGAGCCATAATCTTGGACTTACCGCCTCCAGAGCTGTGAGAAATGGATGCTGGTTTTTTATAGGCCGCCCAGTCTCTGAAACAATAGTTTCAGTGATAATAGTTTAGTTTGGCAAGGCAGCTCTCCCTACGTGGCTATTCAAGACCCCGTCTTCCTTCCCCGTATTGCTCGGCTGTCCTGTAGAGAATTGGCATCAGCAGGATGGTCCAGGCTGGGGTGCCATTGCAGGTGGGTTCCAACTGAGGCAAGGAGGGAAAATAATAAGGAAGAATTCTCAGACCAGCATCTTGAGGCGGAGACTCAACAGTGGCACACATCTTCTGCTCACCTTCTATTAGTGAGGACCTGTCTGGCCCCTCATAACTGCGTGGCATGCAGGGCACCGTTCCCCGGTAGAAAGCCTATAACTATGGGAGAAAGGAGAAATTTGGCAGACAGCTGGCCCTCTCTGCCTCAACTTCTAATTTTCAGTTTGTATGTCTAAGCCTGTAATTGCTCTTCTCCTACAAAGGAGCAGACTTCACAATGGTGCTCTAGGTTTCGCTCTGCACTGAATACTTCTCAGAGTTCATATTCTTCTTCTTGATGACTGAATAGTACTGCCTTATGCGAATATACCATCAGGTATTTTCCCAGTCCTTTACTGCTGAATGAGTAGGTTGTTTCCAACCACTTGATATTATACATGGTTCTCTAATGCTTGCATCGATATGCTTCCGTGAAGGTGGGTTTATGAAATAAGTTCTTTTAGAACAGCGGTACTAAAAGAGTAGTCTGCCCACTGATGCTGCTCTCTGATCTGATGTCGCTTGTTTTTGGTGACATGGAGAAATTGAGAGTTGTGTTTTTTTTTTTAAATCAGTTTGATATAAATATGACATACACGTTTAGAGATTTCTACTTTGGAAATTTTAAAAACATGGGAAATAGGCCTCCCTGATGCTGTTAAAAATCTATCATCTTCTCAGGGAAATGCTGGGGCTTCTTTGCTTTGAAATTGACTTAGATTGGGGCGCCTGGGTGGCTCAGTCGGTTGGGCGTCCGACTTCGGCTCAGGTCATGATCTCACGGTTCGTGGGTTCGAGGCTCGCATCGGGCTCTGTGCTGACGGCTCAGAGCCTGGAGCCTGCTTTGGATTCTGTGTCTCCCTGTCTCTCTGCCCCTCCCCCATTCTCTCTCTCTCTCTAAAATAAATAAATAAACATTTAAAATTTTAAAAAAAAGAAAGAAATCAACCTAGATACTAGAACCACCAGTTGAACCAAGTGCTTCCCACTGTTCCCAGCAAAGGACACATGAGTTAGAAGGAAGGTAGGCTCTTTTCCTGGCAGAGAAGTCTGTCAGGACGGCCTTTTACCAGCAACCTGGGGAGTCAGACCCAGGTAGATCCTCCTTCCCACCTCGAGAACCTTTTCCTACCAAGTAGTGTCTCTCTCGGAGGGAATCTTCACCCTTTTGTTGTTGTCTTTTAAATGTTTATTTATTTACTGAGAGAGAGAGAGACAGAGAGAGAGGGAGAGAGAGAATCCCAAGCAGGCTCCTCACTATCTCACCCAGGGCTCGAGCCCACGAACTGTGAAATTATGACCTGAGCTGAAATGAAGAGTCAGACGCTTAACTCACTGAGCCACCCGGTGCGCCTACCCACTCTTTTGATATAGCTCATTCGTACTCAGATATCCGACATTGTTCGTGCAACAAACATTGAGTGGGCGCCTATGATATACACCAGTTGTCACTATGTCAAAGTGCACTTGCAGAAAATCATGGAACCAATGGTGACCAGTGGGAAGGGGGAGCTGTGTTGCAGCAGGTCAACATCTGTGTGTGTGAAGCACTTTCAGGAAGGTCTACCAGGCCTCCATGCTCCAGGTGGTCCGGCGGTAGTACTTAAAACCATCTACACATTGCTCATTGCTAGGTACTAAAGAAAGCAAGAGGTAGGGGCACCTGGGTGACTCAGTCTGTTAAGCGTCCCACTTCGGCTCAGGTCATGATCTCACAGTTCGTGGGTTTGAGCCCCGCATCAGACCCTGTGTTGACAGCTCTCCCTATTCTTCCTTAATAGAAGAAGTCAGAGGATCTAATTATAGCTGAAGTATTAATATTTTACCTCTTGTTTTCTTTTTTCTTTAATGTTTATTTATTTTTGAGAGAGACAGAGTATGAGCAGGGGAGGTGCAGAGAGAGATGGAGACATAGAATCCTAAGCAGGCTTCAGGCTCTGAGCTGTCAGCACAGAGCCTCTGAGATACCACCTCACGCCGGTCAGAGTGGCTACAATGAACACATCAGGAGACTCTAGATGCTGGCGAGGATGTGGAGAAACGGGCCCCCTCCTACGCTGTTGGTGGGAATGTAAACTGGTGCGGCCCCTCTGGAAAACAGTGTGGAGGTTCCTCAGGAAACTAACAACAGAACTCCCCTAGGACCCAGCAATAGCACTGCTAGGAATTTTCCCTAGGGATACAGGAGTGCTGATGCCTAGGGGCACATGGACCCCAATGTTCATAGCAGCGCTCTCAACAACAGCCAAAACGTGGAAAGAGCCTAAGTGTCCATCAACGGACGAATGGATCAAGAAGATGTGGTTCATCTAGACAATGGAATACTCCATGGCAATGAGAAAGAATGACATCTGGCCATGTGTAGCCACATGGATGGAACTCGAGGGCGTTATGCTGAGCGAAATAAGTCAGGCAGAGAAGGACAGATACCATATGTTTGCACTTCTAAATGGAACAGGAGAAACTTAACAGAGTTTAAAATGTGTACTTAGTAAACAAATGCTTTTTGAACAACTAATATGCACCGAATCCTAAGATGGGTTCAAAAATGGCCAAGATCCACCAGCTGATCAATGGATGAATGAAAAGTGATCTCTCCCCACGGTGGCATAGTACTCAGCCATATAAAGGAATGAAGTACTGATACACGCTACAACATGGATGAACCCAAAAACATGCTCAGTGAAAGAAGCCAGGCACAAGAGACTGTGAGTTTTAGGAGTCAGTTTGTCCAAAAATGTCCAGGAGAGGCAAATCCACAGAGACAGAAAGTGGGGAGTTGGGCACAGGATTTGCTGTTGGGATGATGCATGTGTTCTGAGTAGAGTGATGGTTCCCAACCTTGAATCTACTGACGGCCTTATTTCTCTTCTTTTATTTTGGGTGGCAGTATTAGCATGGCCCTGCCGCATCAGAAGCTGCTAGCATATCTCCCCTCCATTCTGGAAGTCCTATCAGCTCTCTTTGGTTCGCTGCTTTTTTCTTGGAGCCGGCAAAGATTTGCCAAATCCCTGTTTGGTACTGATCTCTGATTGCTGGGCTCTGTAAGGGACTGGAATGCCCAGTTCTGGTCATAGCAGGAACTGAGTGACTCTGGGAAAATCACTCCACCTTTCAGAACATGATTCTTCATTTGTAGAGTGGACTAAATGATCTCCAAGATATTTTCAAATATTATTCCTATATTAGTTTCCTAGGGCCACTGTAACGGAGTCCCACAAATGAGGTGGCTTAAAACATTAAAACTTTCTTGTCTCATAGTTCTAGAGGCTAGAAGTCTGAAATCCAGGTGTCTCAGAACCATACCTCCTCTGAAGCCTCTATGGGACATCAGTCCTATTGGATTAAGGGTCTGCCCTAACTAAAAACATCTGCAATAGCCCTATTTTAAAAAGAGGTCACTTTCCAAGGTAGTGGGGGTTAGGGCTTAGCCAGAAAATTTGTGGCAGGTCAGGGGATATAACTTATCTCATAACAGCCATGGCTTTTCTTCTTGAGCAATTACTCTGAATTCCATGAAAGTTGAAAATCTCCTTGTGAATGGGAAAGTCATTTATGATTGTTGAAAGAATACGCAGTTTCCTGCCCAGCTGTTCGTAAAGCTATTCTGGTGGTGTGGCCAGGTTCCCACTGTCATTATCTTTGAACTCGAAGCCATAAGCGTATCCATTATTTTCAATGAGTACAAAAGAAGTTCACACAATTGTGTTCTCTTCCTCTCTGCCCTTGAGTTCCTTTAGGGAATGGGGGACGTGATAAATCCCCGTGTCTTACTCGGCAATCACGTAGTCTTGGAGGATACAAGGCAACGGATAACTGTTTTGAACCTGAACTGGACATCTCAGGACTTCCTGTGCCAATGACCCCAAATGGAAAACGGTCTTCATAAATGTTCTCCCAGGCGCGCCTGGGTGGCTTGGTCAGTTAAGCGCCTGACTCTTGGTTATGACTCAGCTCATGATCTCGCAGTTTTGTGGTTTTGAGCCCTGTGCCAGGCTCTGAGCTAGCAACTCAGGGCCTGATTGGGAGTCTCTCTCCTCTCTCTCTACCCCTCCCCATGTATGCTGTCTCTCTCTCTCTCTCTCAAAATGAATAAACTTTAAAAAAATAATAATTATAAAAAATAATTGTCCCTCCAGTGTACAAAGAGAAGAGACTAGATTTCAGATTTGTAAGACATTAATGTAAAAATAAAAACCAAGACTCCAGTTATGATAGCAGAATATTGTCATTGGGAAATTGTTTGAAGATTTTTGTTCCTTTTCTGTGGGAAATACATTTTCAGGAATAGAAAGAAAATACTCTTCTGTCATATCATCCCAGTGTTCTTCTCTGACATTATGCCTGGACCATTTTGGCGACAACTCCCTAATTATCTCAGGCATCATAACACCAGGGGATCAGGGATGATCCAAAGTAAAGTCTGGGTCTTCAGGAAAAGCCCCAAATGCAGTCGCCAAAAGCCAGAAATCTGAGGGTTGTTGACTCTTCCATTTCACCCCCACATGCAACCACTTATATGTTTATTTCTTTTAAGTTTTACTTATTAATTTTGAAAGTGTGTGTGTGTGTGTGAGAGAGAGAGAGAGAGAGAGAGAGCAGAGGAGGGGCAGAGAGAGAGAGAGGTTGGGAGAGAGAGAATCCTAAGCAGGCCCCACACTGTCAGCACAGAGCCTGATGCAAGGCTCCAACTCGAAACCGTGAGATCATGACCTGAGCCGAAATCAAGAGCTGGATGTGTAACTGACTGAGCCACCCAGGCGCCCCTCGCATGCAGCCATGTATCAAGTACTCTTGATTTGACCTCCTGAATGTCCCTCCCATCTGTCTTCCCTTTCCATCTCCATCATCCACACCCCTTGTCCCAACCAGCATTTCCCACCGGCCTCTGGATATCCATTTTGGTCCCTCCAATTCGGTTCCAACAGCCAGAGTGATCCTTGTAAAAGGTGTGACTTCTGAATTAAGTTTAAAATCTTAACTCCTGAACCAGATGCACGTGGCCCTCTGTGACCTCCCATTTGCCTGCCCCTCCGGGCTCTGCTCTAAGTACCCCCTTCACCAGCTTTCGGTTCATACTGAGAACACACCAAATTCTCTTGCGTCAGCACCTCCACACATGGCTAGTGCCCCGAGTCACCTCTTCCTCCAGACTGCACTTAGCTAATTCCTGCTCCTCCTACAGGAAGTCGTTAAATGTCTCTTAGAGAGGCTTTCCCCTACCTTCCAGACTTCACTTAGGCGCCCCCTCATACTATCGTCTCAGCATTTACCACAAGTTTGGTTGGGTAGATAATAGTGAAATGGATGGAGTGGTATTACCACATGGGTGATCCTTTGGACTGTAGGCTTCAGAGACTAGGCAAGATGGTGTTTGCCCATCACTCTGTCCCTAATATTTGTTACCATGCCTGATACACAAGAAGCGTTCTCAAGAAATACTTTTCAAGTGATCAAATGAATGAATGTTCAGAGAGATTTGTCGAGCTGCACAGCAGGACAGATATGGGATGAGTAGGAGGTGACACTGTCAAATGTCACCCTGCAGTGTCAGTGAGGGGGGCAGGACTTCGTCCTTCTCCGTTGTCCAATTTCCCACTGCCAGTAGCAAGCATGCTGGTTGTGTCTTGGGTACTGTACAACGCCACCAATCTTGGAGGCCATGATGCTGAGTCCGTGAGGCCCTGAGCCGGGGCAAGAATTATTTGCATTCTTATCTGCACGTTGGGCTGCGGTCCAGAGCAGGTACAGCATAGACAAAGAAGGAACCAAGGGAAGATGTCATGAAACAGAAGTAAGTTGACTACAACTGTCTGGAGATCATAAGATAGTCCGTAAACAACTACGTGATAACAGAGTGAAATCGGGCCCGTGACAGGTTCTGACTGGCTCCTGACTGTATTTGCAGGTTCTGTGGCACCGTTCCGAGCAAAATGTCTCCAAGTTCATCCCATAGCACGTTAGTAAGCACTCCACCAAAAATGTTCCTGAGGTCAAATCAGTTTGGGAGCTGCTTGGTTATTATAGTATTTGTTTGTTTGTTTGTTTGTTTTGGTTTTGGTTTTGTCGTAGAGAGAGGGAGATAAAGAGAGGGGACCAGGGCAGAGGGGGTGGGGGCAGAGAGGGAGAGGGACAGAGAAGAGAGAGAGAGAGAGAGAATCTAAGCAAGTTCCACACTCAGTGTGGAGTCTGATGGTGGCTCAATCCCACTACTCGGATCATGACCTGAGCCAAGATCAAGAGTGGGACACTCAACCGACAGAGCCACCCAGGTTCCCCATTATAGTATGTTTTTTTTTTTTAATGTTTTATTTATTTCTAGGAGAGAGAGACAGCGTGAGCAGGGGAGGGTCAGAGAGAGAGGGAGTCACAGACTGAAACAGGCTCCAGGCTCTGAGCTGGCAGTCAGCACAGAGCCCGACGCGGGGCTCGAACCCACGAACCGCGAGATCATGCCCTAAGCGAAAGTCGGATGCTTAACCAACTAAGCCACCCAGACACCCCCCCATTATAGTATGTTTAATAGGCATTGTGATCTCCAAGAGGGAGCAATATTACGCTGTGTCCCAAACTTATTAGAACATGGATTTCTTTGGGGCACCTGGGTGGCTCTGTCAGTTAAGTGTCCAATTTCAGCTCAGGTCATGATCTCATGGTTCATGGGTTCGAGCCCCGTGTCAGGCTCTATGCTGACAGCCCAGAGCCTGGAGCCTGCTTTGGATTCTGTGTCTCCCTCTCTGTCTGCTCCTCCCCTGCTCACGCTCTGTCTCTCTCTCTCTTTCTCTCTCTCTCAAAAATAAACATTAAAAATTTAAAAAAAAAAAAAAAGAACATGGATTTCTTTTCTTTCTTTTTGCAAAGCATCTGCTAGAATTATGGTTCTCTCTTTCTCTTTGGAAATGGTGATATGAAGGCCTGATAGAGAGTCAGCCAACCTGGTGAGCCCCTGCAAGTGTTTCCAGGTATATGTTGACAGTTACTCTTCTCACATGGATTATTGTGTGTGTGTGTTTTAAGTTTATTTATTTATTATTTAGAGAGAGAGAGAGCAGGGGATGGGCAGAGAGAGGGAGAGAGAGAATCCCAAGCAGGCTCCACGATGTCAGGGAGGAGCCTGACTCGGGGCTCGAACTCACAACCATGAGATCGTGACCTGAGCTGGGATCAAGAGTCGGATGCTTAACGGACTGAGCCGCTCAGGCACCCCAGACTGTTGTGTTTGAAAAGCAGAAAAAAATAATAATTTAGGCCACGTGCCTTGAGGCTTTTCTTGCCCCCTTATAGGCTCCTTGAACTGGGCCCACTGAGTCTCCTGACAGGCCATTATTGCTTCTAAAGAGAGAAGTGACAATAAAGTAGATCATAATTCAGAAGCAGTAAATAATGAAACTGTAAAAATGACAGATCCTTCTCTAGTATAGGATGAAGTGGTGAATATTCACCTGTAAGACATTATTAGCCATCTAAAGGATAATTTAGTACTTGAAATGAAAAGAAACACGATACTAATCTTTGCTGTGGCTGAACACAATCACTGAATCTCAAGTGATTTGAGGAATATTGCGGTTTTGAAGATGTTAAATCCAGTGGGAAAGACTAAAGAGGTTAGTCTCTGACCTCGAGAATTTCCACCATCAAATCAGCAAACCAGATCCAACCCAGATTGGATCCTCTAGCAATCTGCTTACATTGGAAACCACCATGATATGTGTACATGTATGTATAATATATACGTACAGATACATGTGGAGAAATATCTATCAAGAGATAAAGTTGGTCATTATTGACTTATTAGTAGATAAGATACTAAGGGGGTACATGGGTGGCTCAGTCAGTTAAGCGTCTGACTCTTGATCTCCGCTCGCAGTTTGTGAGTTCAAGCCCTGAGTCAGGCTCCTTGCTGACATTGTGGAGCCTGCTTGGGGTTCTCTCTCTGCCCCTCCCTGGCTTGCGCTTGAGCTCTCTCTCTCCCACACAAAACAAATAAACTTAAAAATATATATAGACATACTAATTGAATGAAATTTAAAATAAAGAAATTAGGAAAACAAGATGCCACAGAACCTCATTAAAAAAGGTTTTTTAATGTTTATTTTTGAAAGAGTGAGACAGAGCATGAACAGGGGAGGGGCAGAGAGAGAGGGAAGACAGAATCCAAAGCAGGCTCCAGGCTCTGAGCTGCCAGCACAGAGCCCGACGCGGGGCTCAAACCCATGAACTGTGATATAGTGACCTGAGCCAAAGTCGGACACCCAACCGACTGAGCCACCCATGTGCCCCAACATCTCATTTTTTTAAGTGAATAATTTCTGTATTTAAAATAAAGAATAAAATAATTATGAGGAAATTGCATGCCACAGACATTTCTCTATTTCCATTTAAACGTTTTTTTCTACCCTCTGTTTTATAATGGCAGAGTCACTGAAAAGCATCAAAAAGAAAACACAAAATAGACAAAATCCCAGGAGCATCTGGGCGGCTGTCAGTTAAGCAACTGACTCTTGATTCCACCTCAGGTCATGATCTCATAGTTCCTGGGATGGAGCCCCAAGTTGGGCCCTGCACTGAGCCGGAAGCCTGCTTGGGATTTTCTCTCTCCCTCTAACCCTCTCCACCCTGTGAGCCACACTGTTTTATAGATATATGAGTAAGAAGATATATGGGGTAAGAAGTACATAACAAAGATAACTGAATGGAACTTCCAAAAGACAGTTTAAAATTTATGTCAGCATATTGATCCTTCCTTCATGAAGCACGTTTAATTCAGATAAAATTTGTCACAGTAACATACACGTTCAAAGATACATTTTTTATTTATGTTGAGAGAGAGAGCATGTGTGTCTGTGCGTGCGTGTGTGGGTGTGCGAGTGGGGGAGGGGCAGAGAGAGGGAGAGAGAGAATCCCAAGCAGGCTCTGCCCTGTCTGTGCAGAGCCTGATGCGGAGCTTGAACCCAAAAACCATGAGATCATGACCCAAGCTGAAGTCAACAGCCTGACGCTTAACCAACCGGGCCAGCCGGGCATCCCCAATGACACATTTAAGTTTTATGTATACATTTTCATTTAATAATTAGAAATTTGTATTGAGCCAGAGCTCTTTCTCCCTCCTATTCTACCCACTGGGCACCACCTGGACAGGAGGCGTGGACCGTTGTAACCCGTTTCTGATTCACGCCTCCCCGTCCTCACCAGCCCTAGCCAGGCATCAGTCCCCAACGCAATTTGTCCAGGGCCTCACGGCAACACTACAGCCTTTGGCCTGACAGAGTTGGGGAGACAGGGAGGAATCAATTGTAGGAACAGGCAGACTTGAGGAGAAGCAGTCTTGAGTTCTGACCTGTTGACTTTGGGGTGACAGATACCGTATTGTGGAGTTTCGCAACCTTGCCTCTACGGGGATTTTGGACTAGATATTTTTTTGTTGGGGGATGGAGGTTCCTGTCCGCTATAGAGGGCTTAGCAGGTCCCTGAGTCTGCCCGCTCCATGCCGGGACCTCCTTTCCATAGTTTTTATGCTATATGTATAAAGAAAAAATTTACTAAATTCTTTTTTGTTTTGTACCTTTTGTTTTAAATTTATTTATTTTTGAGAGAGAGAGAGAGCATGAGGGAGGCAGAGGCAGAGAGAGAGAAGAAGAGAGACACAGAATCCAAGGCAGGCTTCAGGCTTCGAGCTGTCAACACAGAGCCCAACGCAGGGCTCGAACCGACAAACTTTGAGATCATGACTTGAGCCGACGTCAGACGCTCAACTAACTGAGCCACCCAGGTGCCCCTAGTAAATTCTTAAGAGAGTCCAAGTCTCTATCCAATAGGATATATATATAGGTTATAAAAGGTCACTTTTGTCCTTAAACCTGGGAAAAGCAGGGGAGGGCTTATATATATCTGTTCCCCAAAAGTGTCTTGTTTGGAGGAGAAAGTAAGATGTTCACTGGTGTTTATGTGTGATTTAGGTTTCTCAATATCTTATTTATTTATTTTGATTTAGGGAAACAGAGAGAGAGAGAGAGAGAGAGAGAGAGAGAGAGATGTGCAAGTGGGGAAAGAGGTGGAGAGAGAATCTATTTTTATTTTACTTTATTTTATTTTATTTTACTTTACTTTACTTTACTTTATTTTATTTTATTTTATTTTTATTTTTATTTTTAAATTCTCTGTCACAGAAAGAGACACAGAGCACCAGCAGAGGAGAGGGGCAGAGAGAGAAAGAATGTGAAGCAGGCTCCACGCTCAGCACGGAACCCAGTGAGGGGCTCCATCCCACAGCCCTGGGATCAGGACCTGAGCCGAAATTAAGAGTCGCACACTCAACCGACTGAGCCACCCAAGCACCCCCTCGATGCTTCTTGATATTCAGTTCCATCTGTTCCAGCTCTGCTTCGGTGGCTGCCATTTTCACACCAAACCAACAGAGGCCCCCACAGCCCCACATATGGTAAACCCAGAAACACTAACTCGTGGATAAACAGCAAGAAGGCATCTGTAGAGGCCCCATCTGTAGTGAAAACTGTGGGGTAAAGGGGTGCCCGGGGGGCTCAGCCAGTTAAGCGTCTGACTTGGGCTCAAGTCACGATCCCATGGTCTGTGAGTTCGAGCCCCGCGTTGGACTCTGTGCTGTCAGCACGGAGCCCACTTTGGATCCTCTGTCCCTGTCTCTCTGCCCCTCCCCTGCTTGTGCTCTCTCTCTCTCTCTCTCTGTCTCTCTCAAAAATAAATTTAAAGAAAGTTTTTAAAAATGCGGGGAGAGGGAACCAGCCCAGAACTGGAAGACTCCTGGATCCCAAGCGACAGCCTTACTTCCACAATCAAGCTTGGGTCTTCTCATGGGCAACAGGGTATTCTAGAAATAACACATGGAAATCAGAGCCATTTGGTGAGCAACAGCCCTCTGTATTATGTCTCCTGTCTAACCACCGCCCTCCCCAACAGTGAATATTACTGCTCTCATTTATAGGTGAGAAGGCAGGTTCCAAAGGGTGAGGGATTTGTGCGACACCGCTTTGTGTCAGGGTGAGAATTTGTCCCCAACTCTTCTTGGCCTCCGACGCTCAACTTCTGTGTCTCGTGTCCTATTGCTGTAAAGATCAAATCAGATAACAGGGTGTAAATCACAACGTGAATGTGAGGGAGTGGTAGTATAAATGCCTTCCTACCATCCCTTAATTATAAAAGGACTACGCGTTTTGAGGGCCTCTTTCTCGCTTGTATCATCTTCTCTTTGAGGCAGTAGTTCTTCTGGTCACAGACTAGGAAACATTACAATAGGAAGGCTCATGGGGCTCCTGGGGGGCTCAGTTGATTAAGCATGCGCCTTCGGCTCACGTCATGATCTCATGGATCTCATGGTTCGTGGGTTCAAGCCCCGAGTCGGGCTCGGAACCTGGAGCCCGCTTGGGATTCTGTGTCTACCTCTCTGTGTCTGCCGTTGCCTCGCTTGTGTGCACACACACACTCTCAAAAATAAATAAACATTAAAAAAAGGGGGGGGGAAGGAAGACTCATTTAAGATTCACGCGAACACAGTCCAAAGATCACATAAAATACTGGGGGGGGGGGGCGTGCCTCTCCCTGTTCTCATTACCGCATCTGACATATTTGAGGGCAAAGCCCTTTCTGCCCAAGGCCATGCTAGTGTCCCCCACCCCCCCAGGAGAGGGTCCCGCTGGGGAGTTACCACCACCAGGGGGCATGCGACTCCTTCTGGCGCGTCAATACCACTCACTGCCGGTAGGGGGCAGCAACACTCCGCCTAAAGCTTTGGTTTCCCTTCAGTCAGGGTGTGGAGGGCTCATTGTTTACTCTGACACTGACTGGGCTTCTTCACCCGCGTTTGGACTCCGATTTGCCTCCCTGAGACGCTACCACAGCCTCGGAGTCGGCACTAAGCTCCCGAAAGGCTGGATCGAGTGCACGTCAGAGAATGGGCGCTCTCTCAGTAAACAAAACAAAACAAAACACAAGTTGGAGGGGGGCGGCTAAGCTAATCCTGCAAGGTTGGTCCAGCCACGTCTAGGTTTAATCGATTTAGACATTCACCGCTCAACCCAAGTAAGTGGAAGTTCTTTATTGGCTCCTGGTAATGTCACATGAGGCCGGGAGAACTGGTTTTCTAGGTGTGTGGGGCTTCTTAATCCCTGAAACATCTAGAGAAAAAAGCTCTAAGGCCTTTCACCTCCTTGGGAGCCAGGGCCTCCGGTTTTAAGTGGATGCTAAGCTCTCCTTATAAACAGAAAAGCCAACAGGCAGCCAAGTGGGAGTAGGGAAAATAAACTCCGTGGAGGTGGCTCTTACCTTGGCCGCCTGGAAGCCACTTGGGAGTTTAATGCGCACACGCAGAAGCCAGGGCCCCACCCCAGGTTCTGATGAACTGGTCTGGATACAACCCGGGCCGCTGGAGTTGGGAGATTTCCCCGGGTGCTGACGGGCAGCGGGGACTGAGAAAGCCTCACACCCACTAGCTAGATTAGGTTCCTGACGCCTCGAGCACAGGTAAAATAAAACCTAAGACTTAGCAAGAAAAAGTTAGCACTTGGGGCGTCTGGGTGGCTCCGTCGGTTGAGCGAAGGACTTTGGCTCGGGTCATGCTCTCACAATTCCTGGGTTCGAGCCCCGTATGAGGCTCTGTGTTGACAGCTCAGAGCCTCGAGCCTGCTTGGGATTCTGTGTCTCCCTGTGTCTCTGCCCCTCCTCTGCCCGCACTTTGTCTCTCTCTCTCCCAAAAATAAACATTTTAAAAAAAAATGAAAAAGAAATAGCACGGGGTCAGAGGAATAGGAACCTGATTAAAATTGAGCATAAAACAAAGTCAGGTTCTCTTTCTCTCTCTTTCTCGAATTGCTACCATTAACTCCTCCCAAAGAATACAGGCCTGCTACTGACTTTATCCGGTTTGAATGAAGCACTTGTATTCGGTGACCTTCAAACACTCCCGGGTTGTCTAAATGGAAGGCATGGGGCACTTTGACTTTTGAGTGACCTGGCAGTTTGTAGCAAATCCCTTTAAGCTTCCACAGCTGAGAATTACCGTTGTATGTTGCCTGACTCTGGGGTACAAGGCTTCGACCGCCATTTAGGTCAAGTCCATTTAAAGATGAATACACGGAGGCCACCGGTGTAGACAGTGGGTGGGTAAGCTCCATCCACAAAATGGCCCTCTAGCTCCCCGGGGTGATGGGGTGCCGGTTACATTTTTGAACGTGCTGTTAAGTCCCATAATCCTCTTGGGGAAGTCGGCCTGGCGGCGCTCTCCAGGGGGCAGAGGCGGAGGGGTGGCCTGGCCGTGCGGCTACGGTGGACGGGACCAAAGCCTGGGAGTGCGTGAAAGGCTGGCGTCCCCACTTTCTCCCCGGCAGCTTTATCGGAGTCTCGGAGCTTCCCTTTGCTCATCTCTACTATAAGGGAATAACAACCATTTCTGGTAGTTTTTCTTTTAAAGTTTATTTATCTAGTTTGAGAGGGAGCCCACGCGTGAGCAGGGGAGGGGCAGAGGGCGAGGGGGAGAGAGGGAAGCCCAAGCAGGCTCTGCACTGCGGGCTCCATCTCACAACCAGAGGTGTCCCCGTCCTAGTCCCCAGAACGCGTGACTGTGTAGGCGACTGGGCAAATGGGAATTCAGGTTGCAGCTGGAATGAAGGCTGCTAGTCGGCGGCCCGGCAGCAGGGAGCGGCCTCAAGTACCCAGGTGGAGCCAGTGTTCTCACTAGGGTCCTGACCCGGGCGAAGGGGAGGCAGAGCAGGAAGGTGGGCGGGAAACGTAACCGGGGCAGAGACGCAACGTGGCTGGCTCTGAAGACGGAGGAAGGGGCTAGAAGCCAAAAGGCAAGGACGGGGATGATCCCCTAGCACCCCCAGAGAGGGACACAGCCTTCCAGTACCTTGCCTTGGGCCCCGTGAGACCCGCGTGGGACCCGTGACCTCCGGAACCGTAAGAGAATACGTTTGCATTGCTTAAGTGGCTAAATGTGTGGCAACTCTCACGGTGGCCGAAGAGCTGAGCTGGCAGTTTGGCCTCCTCCTCCTTCAAGTCTCAGGGCACATTCCAGCTGGGGGGGTGGGGGAGAGGGGGAGGCCTCTTTTTTCTCGATCTTTCTAGGCCCGGGCTTTCTCCCCTGAGCTGTCCTAATCCGTGGCTTTCGGCGCGTCCTGTGGCGGTACTGCTTAGCATCAGTCAGCCTGCTCCCCGAGGGCAAGATACCGTTCTCTCCCTTCTGCGTGCCCTTCGACCCGCGTCCTTCCCCAAGAGCAGAGCATAAACGCTACATTCAGCATGCATGAGTGTGTGATTACATGACTGAATGCTCCACTCTGACCTTAGCGATAGCACTGCCCCCTCGTCACCACCAGAAATCTGGGTGCGGAACGGCCAGTGTCGCAGGACAATTAAAAGCCGCTCTTGGTAGCGTCGAGAGCTACCTTCCCCCGCTCTCTGCAGTGCAGTCCGAGAGCCACAGGAAAGGTCAAGACCGCCCATCTCCCCACTGGCCCACAGAAGCAGCCTTTCCTCCAGCCAGTGTGTGTCAGCCCCTTTTGCAGAGGAAGGAAGGTTGTGGCTCAAGGCCGAAGAGACACAGGCCTGATGAATGGGTTCATGGCGCGCCAGACTCTGAAGCCGCCATCTCTGTCTCAGCAACGCTCCTATTGGATTGGGCCTTTGGGCCAGCCCGTTGCTTACTCCGTCCCATTTATCAAATGTGAAAAATAGCAGCTCCGTGCTCTGCTTACTTTCAAGGCGTATGAAGAAGGAATGAAAGAGGTATGGATAAGCCTTGAGTGCTGTCGCATAGTTAATACACTAGGAGCAGATGTGACCACGTGCTGAGAGCCAGGGCTATGTAGGAGAGTTCACATTCTCACGGGAAGTGAAAGTGAGTTGCGTCACTTCCTGTCATGTGACAGCTGTGCCCTGCTGATCAAGTCCCTGAGCCCCTGTTTCCTCACACATGGCACGGGGACCATGATAGGTTCCATGTATGGATAACTTCCAACGCTTCCCACCATTTTAAGCCCGTGGCCGTGATCCTTAGTGTACAGTCCTGTAGTTTATCAGTGTCAGAACTGGGACCGGCTGCATCATTTGGGGGCCCTTCTTCAAAACTGATTAAATTTCCCGATGTCAGCAGCAGGACATTAAACCAAGCCTGGGGCCCTCCTAAGTGCACACCCACCCTGGGCAGTGTGACCCCAGAGCCTTCTGTCTTAACATCTGTGCCGTGATGGCCGTCTCCGAAGGTGGTTGTGAGGTTGGAAGTGAGACTAATGCATTCCTGGCAGAGGGAACAGCGTGAATAATGATCTGGAAGTGGAAGCAAGGAGAGCGATGGGCATAAAGAGGGATAAACCCTTGTGGCTGCAGCGGTGGCTAGAAATGTGCTGGCAGATAGTACCGGCTCCAAGCTGTGGCAAGCTGGAGGCTAACTAGGGGCCCTTGACCCCCGAGCTGCTGGTGGCCGGGAGTGCTGTAAGGTTTAGAAGCAGGACCCCGCTGATGGACTCAGCAACCATGCGGATACAGGTCAGGGCAGAGAAGGGAAGGTTGGGGCGAGAGCACCTCCTAGCGGAAGCCGTTGCAACAACACTCCGGGGGCATAATGGGGAGGGGCTTCTGGAGAACAAGTGGGGAGGAGGGGCTAAGGGAGAAGTAGCCGACTTAGGGGTAAGTGGAAATGTCAAGTTTTGGTTACAAATCTGGATGTCAAGGACAGGACGGCAAAATGGCAGGGGCGGGGGCGGGGGCGGGGGCGGGGGCGGGGGCGCCGGGGCTGCTGATGCCTGATGGCTAAGCCTTTTAGTTTGAGGGCATCGGGCCTATCTGGGGGCATCATCACATGCACAGACTTTGCCTTTGAGCACACAGCGAACAGGATACATTTTTTTCAGGAAGTGGAAACTCTACGAGAAGAAAACAAATCAATTTAATTTCCTAAAAAGAACAGCTGTTACTGTCGTTTCTCAATTTGGGCTTTTCCCCCAAATATTCCCTTCCAATTTTCAGGGGCATTATCAGTTCTCTGCTTACTATATGATCATATTTCGTATATATCATGTTTGCATGTAGTTAGGTCATATAATAACTGTACATTTCAGAGGAAACAAACCATGTAATCAAAACAAAGCCCAAAAAAGAAAAAAATCTCCCAAATCTGTACCAGATTCTTCTCTTAAGCTTCGTAGGGGCCTGAGAAGTGGGGCACCTTGACCCTGATGGCCTGGGTTCAAATCCCCAGCTCCTACCTACTAGCAATGGGACTTTGGACAAGTTAGGTAACCTGGGTCCCTTCTATACAGTGGGGGTAACAGTACTAGATCTTACCTCAACCCTCCTGTGTTACCTTGTTCTGAAGATTGAATGAGAAATGCCTTGACTAGTCCCGTGTCAAGGTACCATCCACTGACACTGCAGTGGTGAGATTGGGTTGAGCCTTATGACCGCCCCGGAGGTCTAGAAAGAGGGGCTCGTGGGTTCTTCTTCCCACACGGGCTCACAGTAGAATTTTTGATGGACTCAGCAACCTGAGGCGAGCAAGGCCGCGGGGGGAGAGGGGAAGCAGACCCATATCTGTACCCATTTTGAAAGAGGAGCTCTCTGGATTAATAATAATCTCCCGGGGCACCTGGGTGGCTCAGTCGGTTGGTGTCTGACTTCGGCTCAGGTCATGATCTCACAGTTCGTGGGTTTGAGCCCACTGACAGCTGACAGCTCAGAGCCTGGAGCCTGCTTCAGATTCTGCGTCTCCCTGTCTCTCTCTGCCCCTCCCCTGCTCGTGCTCTGTCTCTGTCAAAAATAAACATTAAAAATAATAATAATTCCCTGCTTTCCATGATTCAGGGCCGGAATTCTGCTCCCAGTATAGTTCCTGGGGAAGCGTTCAACAAGCATTCTTTCAGGCCCCTTGCTATTAAGCGTTGGAGATGCAGAGGGAAGATGACCTAGGCCCAGCACCGAGGAGAGCCAGCCTGACTGCGAGAGTGGCAGGGAACAAACAAATGGCAACAACAGGGACAAATGTCACAACAGAAGACTTTCCTCTGCCCGAGGCATGGGGGTGTTCGGGGAGCATTCTGCCTCAGGGAGTAAAGAAAGCTTCCCATCTCAGGTCACCATTTAAGCCCCAAGTCTCTAAAATGGCTGCCGGACAGGGAACTTCCCGGGCTGATGGAAATATTCTGTATCTCCTCTGGGATGGTGGTCACACAGGCCTACACGGTCGTCAGCCCCCACGGAAAGCCCACGTAAAATGAACGCATTTTGTTTCCTGTAACGGCAGCGTCCGTCAGGTTGATCGTAAACAGTCTGCAAGCACCGGCGCCATGTTGTCTCGTCAGCACACAGCCTGGCGCTCGGTGGATTCTCTGCTGAATGAGACCCTGAAGGGCCGAGCTGAAGCTTTATGTGTCCCCAGGAGCCGGCTCCGTATTGCTCCGGGTTCTGAATCCTGCCTTTGTGCGGCCACCGGGAGCCGAGGGCCAAAGCCAGCCTCTGCAGGGGAGGAGCCGCGGCTAAATGCACTGACCTCGCCAGGCCTTAGGGAGTCCAGGGAAGTCGTTCTGCCTGCTCAGTCTTGGCAGGGGGCTCTTCTGGTCTGAATGCAGGGCCCTATCAGCCGAAGGTTCCAGGCCCTGAGGGCGCATTTATCATGTTCTTGGCTCCCGTCTGCCCTTAGAGTTTGCAGGGTCTCTCAGCCCCTCCTCCCATGCTGTTCTCTTCTGAACCTCTCTCTCTCTCTTTCTCTCTCTCTCCCATCTCTCTCTCTCTCCCTCTCCCCCCTTGCCCCTTCCTGATCCCCCTCCCCTCTTCCTCCCTCACTCCCCCAGGCCAAGGACCCAGAAGGGGCTGGGCTGCCAGGAGGCCCCAACCCAAAGCCACGAGGCCTGAGACTTATTAAGGCCCATATGTGTCTGTGTTTCGGGAGATCTGGACGGACACACAGCTGAAGCCGTGATCGGTGTTGGAAAAGGGTCTGAGTTTCCCCCCTCTAGGTGGGGCTACCCGACACAACCCAGGACTCCTAGCTAAATTGGAATTTCAGATAAATGATAACTTTTTAACTACGTCTCAAACACCGCACGGAATAACATACTGGAAAGTGTCTGCCATTCATCTGAAATTCCAGCGGAACCGGTTGTTGACTGGCTACATCCAGCAGCCCTGCTCGGCGTGGGGGGCGGCAGTGGGAAAAGGGCGAGGGGAACTCACAGCACAGTCGGGGGGCTGGGGTGGCCAAGCCTTCAGGGTGCTTTGGGCGCGGGGAGGGGGGTTGCATCGGAATGGCGGGGACGACGGGGAGGGGTGAGGCTGCCCAGGAAAGCCTTATCCGGTTAGCCTGATAATCGGGAAAGAAGGGAATGGTCTGTGACAGTGCTTTATTTCCTCCCCACAGCCACCTCCCCTGTGCGGCTCCTTGTCCCTCCACACCGGGGGTGGGGGGGTGGGGGTGGGCACTGAGAGGCTGAGAGGCGGGCCAGATGCCTGTCCTGACCGCCTCACCCGCTTTCCCCGGGCCTTCCCATCCTCGACTCACGTGGCACACTGCCCCCACCCCCCACCTTCAGGACCTTCACCCCAGGGCTCCATGGGCACCGAACTTTCTAGGCAGCCATAGAAGTCAGCGGAAAGTGACTTGCACACAAGCAGATGGAGGGACGGATGATGAAACCCCAGGAAACCACGGCGCCTCCCCTGCCGGGGCCCCAGGCAGAAGCCAGCCTGCTGGGCTTGGGACCTGCTGCCGGCCTCACTACGTGCCCAGAGGCCTTGGGCAAGTCACTTACCACGCGCCCCGTCGTCTCCTCATTTGTAGACGGGGTGCGGGCTGCCCTACCCTCTTCTAGCCTTGCCAGGAGGCGGGAACGAGCTGGCAGGTGCAAAGTGCTGGCAACACTGAAAAATGAAACATCTGGGGGCGCCTGGGGGGCTCACTCGGTTAAGCGTCCGACTCTTGATCTCGCTCAGCTTCGTGCACTCGAGCGCCGCATTGGGCTCTGCGCCGACAGCGTGGAGCCTGCTTGGGATTCTCTCCTCTCTCCCTGCCCCTTTCCCACTTGTTCTCCCTCCCTCCCTCTCTCTCAAATACACTTTAAAAACTTAAAAATGAAGCATCTGTACAAGTGTACCTTTTTATAGTGGTTCAACCTGGCTGCAGGTGCTTCCACTTAGAGAAATCCAATACGTGAATATTCGGGAGCACACACGCACCGTTGCGCGATTCAAACCGTCGCTCGTCTACCTCACTGAAAATATGATTCGATTCACCAGAAGGTCGTGCTCGCATATTATAGGAAAACACCTAAGACCCAACTTCTGTAATCGGGATGGCTCCATTGGGCATGTGGTTGGCTGGCTGCCTGAATTCAATGTGCTTCGGCTGCGTTCTAGAAAGGAGGCCTACAGTGGGCCTGTCTACAGTCCATTGGGTTTAGGATTATAAGCCTGAGAGTCTTAGTAACTCTCCTCCTGCCCCTTTAAGAACAGAAGTTCCCTAAGTGCAGAGGCCGGAAGTGCCCCACTCTATCTTGGCTGTGTGTTTCACTTCCTTCCAAAAGTGTTTTCTTACCAAAGAAACCCCAAGTCCAAGGTCTCGTCTATTTCTCTCAAAGGCATACTTAACCGCCTTTGTGTTGGTTTTATGCAATTTCTTGGGCAGGAAAATATGCAAATATATTTTTTTTGCTTTTTATTTTTAAATAGCCTTTGTCTTTTAGAGAAGTTTTACATTCACAGCAAAACTGAGTACACAGACTTCCCATACATACTCCGCTTGCACACATGCATGGCCTCCTCCTCCTCAACACAAATAATAAATTTTTTAAGGTTTTTTTTAGTTTCTTCTGGGACAGAGAGAGGCAGACAGAGAGGGAGAGAGACAGGACCCCAAGCACGCTCAGTGCAGAGCCCGACGCGGGGCTCGAACTCACCAACCGTGAGATCATGACCTGAGCCGTGATCAAGGGTCAGATGCTTAGCCAACTGAATCACCCAGGCGCCCCAACACAAATAATATTTTTTAAACATATAAAAGGTGAAAGTAAAACATAAAATGGTATTTTAAATATTTTAAAATATAGAATGCATACTTCTGGTAAAAATGTACATGGTAGAGGATTCTCTGTTCCCCTTCCCCAGAGGTGGCTTCTGTTCATAGTTCTTACAATTCCCTTCTGGAAATTGTCTCCGTCACCTCACTTTTTTTTTTATTGCACAGAGATAGATGATATAGTATTTAGAAGGTTCTCTTTTTTCCACTTAGGATTACACTTTGGGGGAGCCTGGCTGCCTCAGTTGGTGGAGTGTGCGACTCTTGATCTCAGGATTGTACGTTTAAGCCCCGCCTTGGGTGTAGAGATTACTTAAAAAATAAAATCTTAAAAAAAATCGGATACTTCAGATATTCTTCAAGGGCATCATAAATAAAGCTGCCTTAATCTTTTTGTTTCCTTCCTTCCTTTCTTTTCCTTTCTTTCTTTTTTCTTTTCTTTTTCTTTCTTTCAAGTTTAATTTTTTTTTTTTAAGAGAGCACGAGCTGGGAAGGGGCAGAGAGAGAGAGGGAGAGAGAAATCCCAAGCAGGCTCTGTGCTGCAGCGCCCAACTTGGGGCTTGAACCTGCAAATCCAAGGATCGCGACTTGAGCCAAAACCAAGAGTCAGACACCACCCAGATGCGACTGAGCCACCCAGGCGCCCCCGCCTTAGTCTTTTTCTAATGGCTGCGTAATTTTCCATTGTTTGCATATCTATCACATATTCAACTCACTTCCTAATTAATATACACTTAGGTTAATTCTAGCTCTTCCTCTTATGTACAATGCTATGGGGACAAAGACATATGTGGACGTGTATGTACATGTATATCTTGGCATAACTGTCCAAACATGGGCCTAGAAAACATTTCTAGCAGTGGAATGGCCGGATCAAATGGGAAATGCTGGATTATTTGTGAGAGCCACGGGTAGCTCTGAAAAGTCTATCCCAGTTCACACTTCCAACAAGGGCATGTGAAAGCTGTTCTCACTCTTCTTTCCCCTGCCTTCTGACTAACCTCAGACATTACTTAACCTTTTCTTTTTTGTCAGGCGCAACGGGCAGGGAGGGCTTGGTTGTTGGATTTGTATTTGAAAGCCTGCCATGGTGTAGAGGACGGCATCTTCCTGCACTAATCCTAGCTCAGTGAGGAGGGGCTTAGAGGCCAGACTTTGGAACCAGAGAGAGCCAGATGGGATCCCAGTTCAGGCACCTGCCGACTGGAGCCTTAGTTTTCTGTCTGTAAAATAGGCATCCTCAGCCCGAGCCTACGGGCTTATGGAAAGCCTCTAACATGTGGCCAGCACGACAAATGTGATCGTGCTTCCCATCAAAGCAAAACAAAAGCAAAAAAAAAAACACAAAAAAACAAAAAAACAAAACCAATTTCGACGGGCCCAGCCCAAGGCCAAGGAACAGTTTCTGCAATATCTGAAATCTCACCTTCTTACGTGCTGCCCTTGCTTGAGGAAGGAAAATGCAAATAAAATGCTGCAGGAGAAAACTTAAGCGATCGCATCAAATGGTCTGTCTGACTTGCGAGTGATCTCGTGCATGTTACATCTTGGAGCCCCAGTTTCTTCTCTGCAGGATGGGGTGTTCACTTTATCTACCCACCCAGGTCACTTGGGGAATTAGAAAGGACACAGGACAGTGTCTGGCTCTGGATGACCCTTGCAGTTATTCCGAGTCCCGGATCTCCCTAACTGCTCAGCCCATAACCCTCAGCAGGGCAGGTGAAGAATAGAGTCCCCTCCACTACAGATGATTCTCAGCATTTACTGGGTGCCAGGCTAGCTGAAGACCCTTTGGGGCTACAAACCCTGAAGGAGAGGACTGGTGGAATGGCAGCCCCCAACTTTCCAGCCTGTCCTTTGAGATGGAATTACAGATCCTGCAATGCTCAGCCAGCTGGGTGCGAGTGAACGGCTCCCATGACCCCATTTTTCAGAGTTTAGTAGAACCTTCATGGGCCTACTTTGTGAAAGTACATCTTCCATGTTTGTTTCTTCTTTTTTTTAATTTTCTCCTTTGGAAGCTGGGTACACTCTGAATCCCGTGGTGCTGCTCCAGTGACATCTAAGCTACTGGTAAGTGGAGATGTCCCTGACGTGGTTTCTCGGGTAATTTCCGTGGCCCAGACACTCGCTTGCGCGTGGTAGGGAGAGTAATTCGCCTCCACTGAGTTTACACTTAATCCCACCGGTACCGAGTGCTGTGGTCTAAATATTTGTATCTCCCCAAGCTTCATATGTTGCAATCGTAACCCCCATGGTGATGTTATCAGGAGGTGGGCCATTGGGAGGTGCCTAGGTCATGAGAGTAGAGCCTTCCTGAATGGGATGAGTGCCCTCTTTTATCAGAGGCCCCGTAGAGCTTCCTCACCCTTCCACCGTGACTGACTGCGAAGAGGGCCCTTACCCGACGGTGCCGGCACCCTGGTGTCACGCGTCCAGCCTCCAGTACTGTGAGAATAAATGCCTATTGTCCGTAAGCCCCCCAGTCTGTGGGGTTCCGTGAATGAAACCAAGACCCTGGGCTAGGAGCTCTGCCTGCAGACGGCTGACGCGGCCACGCCATTTTAGGCACAGAGCTACAGTAAAGAGCGTGTCACAAAAACAGCTTCACGGTGGAGTGGCCTGGCAGACAGCACCTTCACCAAGCGATCAAAGCGAACGCCCCCAATCGTGGCACAAGCCAATGTCACGGGCCTCCCAATTCGGGACACCGAGAAGGGCCCAGCATCCCTCCTTGTAGCATTCCTGCCAAAAAAGGCAAAGCCCAAATCCAGTCATGGGGAAACACCGGACAAACCTAAATCAAGGGAAATTCCACAGAACAACAGGCCCGTCATCTTCAAAAGATATCAGTGACATGGAGGACTGAGAGAGGCCGAGGAAGTTCTAAATTCAAAGACGCCGAAGGGACATAACATAACTTCCTCGGCCTCTCTCGATCCAGAAAGAAAATTGGTATCAGGACATGAACAGGCCAATAGGCAACATTCGAATACGATTTGTAGATTAGATCGCAGTTTTGTAGCGGCTGGAGATTTCCTCGTACTGATAATTGTACCGTGCCTGTGTTGGAGAATGTCCTTGTGTTTTGTAAATGCATACTGAGTATCTGGGAGCAAAAAGGTGTCATATTCGCGACTTGCTCTCGGGGTTTAGAAGACACACACACACACAGAGAACGATAAAGCAAACGTGGCAAAGTATTAACAATTGATGCATCTGGCTGCAGGGTATACAGGAATTCTTCACTGTGTGTTTGCAACTTTTCCGTAAGCCGCCTCGTTATCATAAACCATCAGGCATAGTCCAAGGGGCTCACCAGGAATAACAAAGACCCTGCAACCACTTGGGAAACACCAAGGGTTTAGAGGCTCCCCTCCCGGGAACCGGGAGCCAGGGACGGAAGCCAGCCGCATTAGTATGCAAGACCAGATCTAGTCTTCTAGCTGCAAAAGTAAGGCATTTATGCAAACAGAACCTGAGAGTACAAAATATACTATTCACGCTTTAAAATACCTCCTCCTAGCTCACACTAAAATTGTGTCCCCGTCTATAAATAGGTAGAAAAACAGAAAGACTTAAGTCCAAACGTGTGCTTTCTCTTTCGGCCAAGGGCCGCTAGTAGTTAAGATAAAGGGTAGAGGGGGGCTGGGGGCGGCTTATGTCGGGGACGCCATTTTCATGAAGGAGTCAGTGTAGGTGCTTGGAAGGCAAGCACGCAGGTTCAAGTCTGAGAAATGGATTCTTGGATGACAAAGCGAACCAAGCGCACGGCCGTCACCGCCGCTGCCACGGCCACAAAGGAATCCTGAGCGCTGCTGTTTACTTAGCGTCGGGAACATTTCCAGTACCAATAAATCATCCCGGAGTTACCTACACTACTCTCACATGCCTGGCTTTCACAAACCACCGCATCTGGCTCCTTTTCCTCTGACATATATAACCTGCTTCCTGAAGTACTTAAGCTCCTGCACCTAAAATCAGGCCTCGGAAAGCCAGGCATTTTGCTTCCTGGCCTTGGCTCTGCTAACCAGCTGAACGCCCTCGGGCAGGTCACTTCCCCTCTCTGTGCTGGCTTCCAACCTCGGCGAAATCCTGATGCCCGTGCCTAGTCCCTTTATCTGCATAAGGCTGCTTTAAGGAGAAAATGACACAAAAGACGAAAAAAATAACGCACTGGCAAAGTTCACCCACGCCAGATAAACGTGACTCGTATTACACGAGGAATTCCCGGAGCCCGAAATGTAAGGCGACACTTATAAGCTGGTGTTTCTTCCAACTGTTGTCCACTTTACTGAGCTCAGTTGCTCTGAGCTCGGGCCTCAGCCCTTGTGAGTGAGCTGCTAGTGTAGTCTAGAATCTAGGCCAGGCCGAGAAGATGCAGGAGGCAACAGTAAATTCCATTTCCAAGGCAGATATCCGGTGGTTTATCTGGTTCATTGATAGCCACACCACAGTCCCTTCCATTCTGTCTCAGAAATTCTGCTGGTGACTTTCTGGCTCGAGAGACCCCTCCCTTACATAGACTAGGGACCACAGACATTCAAGAGAGCGTTGGAGAGAATCCACGGAGCCCGTGAACTTAGAAAGGAAAAAAATTATATCTTTTTCGTTAACCTCTAACTAAGTGTTTGCACGTCCTTTCCATATACCTACAGGCACGTCTCGTAGCACGGGGCTGCGATAGCAAAATACCACAGACTGAGCAGCTTAAAAAACACACGCGTATTTCTCACCGTTCTGGAGGCTGGGAAGTCCAAGGTCAAGGCGCAGGCCCATTTACTTCCTGGTGAGAACCTGTTTCTTGTTTGGCTTAGGGACAGCTGCCTTCCTTCAAACGTTCAGCCCATCTCGGCAAGGAAGGTCTGTAGCTTTAGTGGTTCCGGGACCGTGTCAACAGCAGACACCTCAGATATTTCTATATCTGTTACCATTTTGCAGATATCTACACACGCCTCACGATTTTGAATTTATGCCGGACATAAACTGTGTTATTGAACGTATAAAGAAGCATGTCTGTTGCTGCGTCACAATGTTTAGACTCCTTTTGGTAACTGTACGGAAATCCAATTGTTTTCATTCTTGATCTCAGGTTTTTCTTTCTTTAAGTGTATTTATTTGTTCTGAGAGAGAGAGAGAGGCAGCAGGAGGGGGAAGAGAGAAAGGGGGACGGATGATCTGAAGCAGGCTCTGTGCTGACCGCAGAGAGCCTGATCCGGAGCTCAAACTCACGAACCGTGAGGTCACCACCTGAGCCGAAGTCGGACACTTAACCAGCTGAATCACCCAGGCGCCCCTCGGGTTTTTTTTTAATTTTATGCATTTTCAGGATTCTGAGGAAAGGTCTGTAGGCTTCATCATATTGATGCGGCACAGAAAGAGTTAAGAACCAGACTCTCACTCCGCCCCCAACTCCCCTCCCATTTCCTCATAACCAGACACTGGGGTGTGAGGAAATGGGACTATGATTTACTTTTCTTTCTTCTTCTTTTTCTCTCTCTCCGCCCCCTCCCTGCTTTCATAATTGAGGTAAAAATTCACATAACATAAAATTAACAGTTTTAAAGTGAACAATTCAGCGGCATCATGGACATCCACCGTGCTGTGCGACCGCGCCCCTCTGTCCAGCTCCCAAAGGTTTTCATCGCCCTAAAATGAAACCTTGTACCTATTCAGCGGTCATTCCCCTTGGCTCCCTCCCCTCAGCCCTTGGCAACCTCTAATCTCTTTCTCTTTCTACGGATTTGTTTCTTCTGGATGTTTCACGTACACGGAATCAGACAACACGTGATCCTCTGCACCTGGCTGCTTTTGCTGAGCACACTCTCAAGGTCCTTCTGCGTAGTAGCGCCCACCAGGGCCCTGTTCCTTTTCTTGGCTGTGAAGGGCCTCGCTCTGAACAAGAAGACGAGTATTTGTTTGAATACATGGTTTGGATGGAATCTATTCGCTCGAGTGAGTTTTGTAACTGCAGTGTCTATGAATCTCAATTGTCCGTATCGTCTTTGCCAACTCGGTCGAGTCCTGGCTGTAAATGGCACAGTAAAAACCTGGAACTCGGGGTGGGGGGTGGGGGGCTGGGTGGCTCAGTCGGTTCAGCGTCTGACTCGATCTCGGCTCAGATCATGATCTCACTGACAGTACGTAGCCTACTTGGGATTCTCTCTCTCCCTCTCTCTCTCTGTCCCTGTGCTGCTCGCATACGCGCACGCTCTCTCTCTCTCTCTCTCAGAATAAATAAACTTAAACAGCAACAACAACCTTGAACTCAAGCATCTTTTCCTGGTGCATCCATCTGCCCTGTGTTTGGCCTTTGTCTGAGAAAATGACCTCCTCCTCTTCTTGCTTTGTTGCAAATTCTATCTGTGGAGTCCTTCCTGCGAGTGAAGGCATCAGAGGGAACTGGAGAAGTGAGCAGAGCTGCTGGCAAAGGCTTGCTCCTTCATTGGCCTTGGTACATGCCCGGCAGTTCTCACGTGAAAGTAAGCTAAGAGCTGTAGGCATCCCTCGGGCAAAATAAAAGGAGCCAGGCAGCAAGGAATGAAAGAGAACTGGGGTTCGCATCCGGTGCAGGCCCTGGAGAAGCGGTCACCAGCTCCCAGGGCAGCTAGGCTCCGGTTGAGGCTTAGCAGAGGGTGCAGAAGCCGAACCGTCCCGTGCCCCCACTCAGACCATTTCACACTTGGGCAGCATAGGCGGGAAGAATCAGAGAGGTCGCTGTAGGCCGAGCAAGGGGCATAGGAGAAGATGAACCCATTCCTGGGTCCGGGGAAAAGTCAGGGCACTGGGGGAGCACAGGAAATGGGAACAAGAGGGGTAGGACTAGACTTTGTAAATTGGGGACACGGTACAAAACGAAAGCGCGGGGCCCTTTGTTCAAAATTAACGATTTCAAGATGGCGGCAGGAGCGCATGAAGCCAAGCAAAGAGTCTTTGTGAGCTCGGGGCCTTGGAGCCGGCGCTGCAGGGGAGAAATGGTCTGGGTCAGCCAAGGTCGCTCTTGGCCTATGTGAGGTAGCCTCTCAAATCTGGTGTCCACCCGTGCTTCACTTTCCTCACCATAAAGCCATTAGCCACCTTCTGCTCATGGTGTGGGAGATACATTCTATTTAAAAAGCTCTGACGTCCGCAGAAGCAGCCCGTTAAAATATTGGAACAGTTGTTACTTGCTAATGATAATTCTACTTCACAACAGAATAAAGAGTTTATCATTTTGAACACAGAAGGCCACCGGGAGTGTGCAGCGTTTCCCCTTTCAATCTATTATTTGACCTGCTAATTTTTTGTAGCCATTACAATGCGGATGACCCCCGGGAAAAATATTAAAGTCGTGCAAAGCTGTGCAATGTTCGAGATAAGAATTCCCTTTATTGCGAAGCAGAGCAGGCTGAATTTCTGTAATGAAATCACTTGAAAATTGCAGCAGGCAACTTTTTAATTGATATGCTATGTGACCACGATCTCTGTGTGTCAAAGTTTTAAAGATGGAAAACTTGGCTGGTTTATTGCTATGGGATACAGCTTCGCCCTTATGTGGCCTATAAAACAAAGTCTACAGGCCTCAGGATTCTAGAAGAGCGTAGTGGTTAGATGAAGCAGCTTCTGCACCAGCCAGTGTGGGTCCAAACCCTGCCTCTGGCTTTCATTGGGTGGTTTTGGGTAAATCATTTCATCTCCTCGGGACTCCCTCATCTGCAAAATGAGGAATGGAATAGTGCCTCTGTCATAGGGTTGTGTAAGGATTTAGGGAGATCACGAGCAGAGAAACTCCCCTGTGTGAGGTGAGCACTAAAAAAATGTTATCGTTACGGTCATGACTGCTGCTGCTACTATTGTTCTTATTGATGATGATGATGATGATGATGATGATATTTGAATCTGGCCGCTGCCGGCTTCTCAACATTATTTCCCGTTCCTTTCTCTCGCTCTGCACAAGCCCCGGCCAAACTAAGCTACTCACCGCCCCCTGCATATATATACTTGAAGGCTCTCTGCCTTCTTCTGGTCACCCTTGTGCATTGGCTGAGTAACCACTTGGAGGGGATGTTGTAGAGGCGAATTCAAGCCACCCAAGAAGGGAACTGGGTTGAACGAAATCCCCTTTAAAGCTCCTTTGGCTGTAAGATTCCATGATAGCAACAAAGAGAACAGGAAAGATAGCGGCATGTTTGACATTCTCCAGAGTGTTCTTCTAAGCTCCTCTGTTTCGCCGCCTCCACTCATTTTACCACGCCAGCCGAGGGGGACTCCTGTTCCATCACACTGAGCACAAGGCGGAGCTGTGGCAGGTGGGGGTCCCGGAGAAACCCTAGAGTCAGGTAGAGATGGTCCCAAGGGGAGGGCAGAGATGCGGTAGACAGACCCCTGTGCTTGATCCCGACTGAATCGCTTGGATTCTCTGAGCTTCAGTTTCTCGGTAGTAAAATGCTGGTGTTAGTGCCCACCGCAGAGAGTGAGGGTTGAACTAGATACTGTATATGGACAGTCCACCCGATACCCCTTCCCTGTCATTGGGGGGGGTGGGGTGGGACTGGGGCTGTGCCTGTAACGGGATTTAGGTGAACAGATGGAGACTGTGGGGTCACAGGGGACAGTGGGCTGCAGGCAGATGGGGCACATGGTGAGAGGCCCTGGAAGCCCGACAAGGGGACCCTGGGCCTGAGAAAGCAAAGGGCGGGGAGCCTTCTACCGTCACGTCACTTTCTTCTCTTCTTTCCCTTCTTCTGGCCAGGACTCTGCACAGAATTTAATAGGTTAAGAATACTAGGACTGATTTTCATGAACCCAGACTGTTCTCCAGCAGCCACAAGCCTGTCCCAGGCCTACCCTGGAAAGGGAAATGAAACACAGCGCGCTCTGACATCTCTTCCTGGGTCCACGGAGCATGGGCTTTGGAGGTGGGCCACCGGCCAGTGCACAGGTGTCCCGGCACGATTTTCATGTGGCCCATGAGCTGAGGAAGGCCCGGCCAGCACCGGGTGGGTGTTTTCTATTAAAGAGCCCGGGGTGTGGGGGCTACACCCTGCGGTTCTGTCGGTTCTGTCGCCGCTCAGAGCCGCCGTCTTTTCAGATGCGTAACAGGGCTGCCCTCAGCACAGACAATAGACGGTGGCTACCGCTGAGTTATCACAACAGTGGATCTCTAGCCTCAGTTTCCCCATCTGTGAACCTCTCCTCCCAGACAGGCAGCAGGCAGGAAAGGCAGAAGCAAGAGTAAAGCACGTGTGACAGCACCCGACCCCCCACGAGGCATCAACCGAGGGGGGAGGCGATTTCGTATTTGCTGTAGAACTAACACGAGATCTCGTTTCTCCCGGTCCTTTATAAAAAACATCGAACATCTGCAATTCCAGACACCAAACATTAACTTATTTCTTCCCTCCACTTTCCATCCTCAATGATGATACCAGTACGAAGCACCTCCTAAGCCTCTGCGCCTCCGAACGACCCCGTGAGGTACAGGCAACCGCGATGATCCCATTTTACAGACGAGAAAACGCGGGCACAGAAAAAAATTAATTCACGTGGTCAGGGTCACACGACTCTGAAGAATATTCCTTCGGTTCGCGTTTCCCTTCATCTGCCTCCCCCTCTCTTTCCATTCTCTCTGGGTCCCAGACAAGGTGTGAGGACAGGCCCAGCACCGAGACCCCCTTGTAGCGCGTCCCCTTCCTTTCTGTCTGTCAATATCGAAACACAACAGAGGCTGCCTGCTACCAAACTAGAAAAATTCTCCAGGCCTTTCCAAATGTCCACTCCTCTGTCTCTTCTGGATACATTGCTCTGTCAGGCCCAACCCTGTCTAAGGAGAAGGCCTTGGGGAGAAGAAGGACTGGGCGGGTAGTGGCAGTCCTTTGTGCCGGGAGACACTGCGGGGCGGGGGTGGGGGGGCAGGAAGAAGTGACTTTTTTGACAGCAGCGGGGTGAAGCAGAACGGAATCCTGGGACCTACAGAAATGGTCTCAGTAACTGAAACGGGCCAGAAATTCACCCGGCATGATCTTTTCTGAGCTTCCACAATGAAGGGGACCCTCGGCCGGTCACCTAGGGTAGGGCCCGAGGGGGGTAGGTGGAATCAGAGAGGTGACATCCTGTTTGGAGAACAGAATGGCGGCCACCCAGCAGAGCATGAACTGGGGAGCCAGACAGTCACCTGCCCCGGCCCCCCCCCCTCCCGCTTTCCCCCGCCACCCCAGGAAGAAGGAAGTCAAGTGGATAAAGAAATAGGGAAGTCTGAGCTGCTCCAGCAATGGCTTTTAAGGGCCTATATAACACTTGAGTTTAATCCCCTTGAGACAAAAGCCACTGCCATAAACGTGATTAGTAAGGGGTTTCTGGAAATATTTCCTCAGGATGCAGAAAGGGATTAAAAAGTATCATGCATACTGTTTTGCATCCCCAAATAACCTCAGAAAGGTCTTTTCCAACCTGCGGGTCTTTTTCCTTTCACATGCCATTCGCAGGCACAGGGCAGGTGTTTGTAACTAATTTCGACAGCAAGGGGCGTCACTGGGACCGGCAGGCAAGGTGCCATTTTGAAAGCTGCCCTTCTCTACCGAAATCTCCCATTTCGGGAGGTAACTTAGAAGTGCGCTTCAAAAATGTCTTGGGCTGGAAAGGCTCTCTCCCAAACAGAATGCAATTTTCAAATTTAATCTTTTGATTTTAGAATTGATGGGATTGCAGTCTTTGGCACTGGGCCTCCTTAGCAATCACTTTTATATTTAGGAAAATAAGGAACAGGAAAGTAAAAGAACTTCCTTATTGTCAGGCAGCAAGTCAATAGCAGAGCTTGAACTTGACTTATTTTTCTAAGGGGGGGGGCGTTGTACCCTATAAAATACAGACACATTGACCTCCAAGCAGCAAATATTCCGGTTGTTTGAATCACAAAAATTATAGCGATGAAAAAAATATGCATGCTACAGTAAGGAGCCTTTAAAACAAAATCCCTTAAGGGTGCTTTACCTCCCGCCCAATTCAAGGAGAAGCCGGGCGAGGAGACAAAGAGGGCCGGGGTGGGGCGCAGGCCCTCGGCTGGTCCGAAAGCTGAGTCACAGGAATCGCACCCCTGCAGAGGGCGAGGCCCGCCGGCGCGGCCACCGCACCCTCGCCTGGGGATGTCCGCACCAGACAAAGCCAGCTTCGCAGTAAAGGAATGCCTGTCCCCCCACTAGGTGCCACCCAGACCCTTAGTTAACGTGCCCGGGTCCCCAAGAGCAGCTTTCTGCGGCTGTTGCAAAAATCCATTCTGAAAAAATAGACACGAAGAGGGAAAATGCATTATGCAGGTAGCGATGGAGGGGGGGCTTCGGCTCGTTTTGATTGTCTGCCTTCGTTTGTGGTTAGGGTGCCCTGGTGCACACGGGGCGGGGGTCCTCCAAACGCCAGGCAGGTCCCCGGATGCCGCTGCGGAGCCGGGGCGTGTAAGGGTTAAGCGGGCCGGCGGGTGACATCACCTCATTTACATAGGAGAGCACATATAGCTGCGCGCTGCGAGTCGCCCGGCATTCGGCGGCGGCCACTGCGCAGATCGGACTTCACTTGTTCGTGCACCTCGCTCCGGTGAGCCCCAGGGCCCCCGTCTCCTGCCCTCCGTCCCTTCCCCGCCCGCCGCCCGCCTCCCCAGGGAGGCAACCCTGCAGCCCGAGCCCACGGTCCTCCCGGGGAAGCCTGCCTTGAGGGGTGCCAGACCCTTCCGGATGCTGGGGAACGGGGTCGGGAACTCGGTGATTTAAAAACAACCCTCCCTCCCCCAAACCGGCCCTTTGGCCGTGCAGCTCCGAGGGAACATTTTTTTTTTCTCCCCCGCCCGGGGCGTTCTGCGGCGCCTCTTGGGCGCTGATGAATCGGGAACAGAAAGATCCTTTGTTCCAACTCACACCCACCCGAGCCCGGAGCTTCAACAATTAGGCTTTTCTTGTAGCCTCCCCTGGCTTCTCGGGCTCTTGTCTGGCCAGATGGAGGCGGCTGGGCTCCACTGGGTGATGGGGGGAAAAAAAAAAAAAAAAGGTGGGGAGGACAGCCCTTCTTGCGGGGGCTGCCCAGGTGCCCCTCGGTGCAGATCAGGACGGTTGGTGGGGTGTGAGGCAGCTCTGTGTGCAGCCGGCTGCGCCGTTGCGCGCCAGCGACGAAGCGGCAGGGCGGTGGTCGCGGCGCCGGCGGCAGCTGCCGCCTTTGTGAGCCGAGAAGAAAGCACGGGGCGCATCCTCGGGCGCGAGAGCACGCGCGGAAAACGGCAGCACGGCGCAGCCCGCGAGTCATTTTCAGGATTTTCACTCGAGCCCGACTTGAAATGGCTGCGCTGTTTACCCTTTTTAACCAGCTTTTAGCTCTTAATCGTTGCAATTAACCACCCACGGTGGTCGATTTCGTCATTCTGAAAGATTCGCCCCCTGATGGGAGAGCGATCTTGCCAGTTGGGTCCCCCGCGTTTGGAAATAATGAAGCGGAGGGGTGGGGGGGCTTCTTTTGTGTGTAGAAAGAGGAAGAGCTTTAGCCTTGAACGGAAGCGGAAGGAGGCCGAGGTGGGGTTTCAGGCAGGAGATGCAAAGGCGCATTTCTGAGCCGGGAGAGACAGGGTGGGTCGCTCGGCGCGATCTCACCCTCCTTCTTGGCTTTGTATATGCAGCTTTCTCTGCAACCATGTCTGACAAACCCGATATGGCTGAGATTGAGAAATTCGATAAGTCGAAATTGAAGAAGACAGAAACGCAAGAGAAAAATCCGCTGCCTTCAAAAGAAAGTAAGTCTCCCCCCCCACCCCCCACCCCCCACCTTAAGAAAAGGCTAGGCGGGAGGCTGGGAGGGGCTGGAGGACGGGGAAGGAGGGGCGGGGGAGTGCGGGGGAGGAGCTGTCAGTTCTTGATGATGAATGTGGCTTGGAAAGGTTAATTAAACGTTGTTTTGCAGCCAACAAGTAAGGCTTTAATAATTTAATAGTGGGATGTTTAATATATCGTATGAATAAGCAATATTATTTTATTCCATTTCATCTGTTAAGTATCACGATGGAACTACTTGATGCTTGGGATCTGGGAAGAGACCGTAAAAGAAAGTACGATCATCTTACACTAGGCTGTACTCGGTCCCCCTAATGAGCGTCCTCCATCTTTTCTCTTTCTTTCCCTTCACAGCGATCGAACAGGAGAAGCAAGCAGGCGAATCGTAATGAGGCGTGCGCCGCCGATATGCACTGTACATTCCACAAGCATTGCCTTCTTATTTTACTTCTTTTAGCTGTTTAACTTTGTAAGATGCTAAGAGGTTGGATCAAGTTTAAATGACTGTGCTGCCCCTTTTCACATCAAAGAATCGAGAACTACTGACACGCGAAGGCGCCTGCCTCTCCCATCGGCCTGTCTGGCTGGCAGCGAAGGAAAAGAACTTGCATGTTGGTGAAGGAAGAGAAGCTGGGTGGGACGACAGAAAAATCTAGGGTGAAAACCAAGCTGGTCCAAGGTGTCGTGCAGGCTGTAAAATGCAGTTTAATCAGAGTGCCATTTTTTTGTTCAAATGATTTTAATTATTGGAATGCACAATTTTTTTAATATGCAAATAAAAAGTTTTAAAACCTGGCTGGTGTGCGGTGCCTGGTGTCTGCAAGGAGCGCCTTATTCATAGATGAGCCCTCGGCCAAAGGGCCGGGAGAGGTCTCCCTGGGGAACGATAAGTAACAAAACACTGGGTAGTTTGGGGTAAAGTCAGAGACGGCATAGAAATGAATTTCATCCAGTTATGTGACGACCATCGTGTGTGCCAGGTGGCTGCAAGGTTATTTCTTTAGGCTGCTTGAATTCCTAGGCTGAGTTGTACGAAAACATAAAAATATACTTAAGTTCTTGCCTTTCATAGGGTTTGATAAGCCAACCCGGAACTTAATACATTAACGGAGGTGGTCACAATGCACAGCACAACCGTTAACAGGTGTCAAAGTGAACTTGGCTATTTAGCCCATTACCAGCATTAACACAACCAGGATTTAAGCAGTTTGGTCATAAGGAGAAATGGCAGTTTTAACAGCTGCTTTATAAAAGAACTCAACGTGTGCTTCTTTCTCTAACGTCTGGTTTCCATATCCAAAGTTGCTTTTATAAAATCAGTGGATTAATGAATATGATTTTTAAATTGAGTCCTCAATTTGAATAAGAGGACATCTTTGATAACTTCAGGAAAAGGGTGAAATCTATGTTAAGTTCACAGTCTGTAGCCTTTAATTAGTTCATCTACGAAGTGAGCGACCCTTGGTTGGGGGCATTTATGTGCAGAAAAAAGGAAAGGAAGGATCAGGATTTTACTTTTTTTTTTTTTTTTTTTTAAGTAAAAGGGATGTCATTCTCCAACACCCTTAACGGATTCCTCTGCTCTGTAAGGACGGGTGCAAATATGTTTTTCAAAAATCGTAACATTCTCAAGCAGCCGCAGCATTTAAGGATGCCAGTGCACCCATATGTCAGCAAAGCTAAGATTTGGAATGCAAATGCCCAGGAACTTCAACTGCCCCCTTTCCCAAGATGCAAGAAAATGTCCCTTCTGAAGGAGAGGGTGGAAGCCAGATTGTTGATCAGTATTAGGCCGGTTGATTTCATTTCCTTTGCTCAACACTTATTTTGAGAAATGCACAGGAAACCATTTACCTGTGGTTTAGACAATCAACTAGACCATCAGCTAGAAGCGTATCTGCGCCGCCGGGGAAGGGATGCGTGTCGGCTGCAAAACCACGGTCTGCTGGAGACAGGCAGGGTGCACAAAGATCGGGGAGCTTTCTCAGGATGGAGCCGGCCCTCCAGGCCTGCATTTTCTTTTCCCTCCTGCCAGGCAGGGTGTGGGCAAACTGAAAATGCCCAGGGCGCAAAGAGAGACCAAGCCCGCGTGGGTTTTTGCTGCGTCCGGCTTTCAAACAATGCGAAGATGAAAAGAGATTGTAAGAAATGAATACCGCGTTCTCCAGTTCGAAGGAAAAATGAGCGTTAAGGGGAAAGGGGAGAGATCTTTCTCTGCTGGAGGGAAAAAAAAAAAAAAAAGAAAAGTAAAAATGAAAAACCTGGTAATGATTGAGTTTTGGCGGCGAGGTGTGTGGGATGGGGAAATTGAGAAGCTTCTGCACATCTCACACTGTGCACTTAACTGCTGTACGTGGGGATGGGGGGTGGGGGAGAGGCTACCTTTTTTTTTTTTTTTTTTTTTAATTTGATGAGTGCATTCTTTTTTCTGCCCAAGAGAGGATCTTCCCAGAAGGGCCTGGGGTATTTGTGACTCCATATGGGAATGTATACTGTTATTAGGCGCTTGGAACAGGTCTTTTTCACAGACATGAAGACTGAGGGCCCCGTTAGAATGAGGGACTGCTCAAATCGAAGGAGGAGGCCAGAGCCACCGCCTTGTTGACCGTCTCCCTTCCCCCAGGAGGAAACAGGCCAAGGTTGCTTATATAAGAGACTAAGAGTCACACAGTCCTGTCCGGGACTTCCGCAAACTCTCAATTGATCTGGACAAATCAGGCAAAAATAGGGAAGTAAAGATACTGACCAAAGGACTCTCGGGACAGAGCCTTATTCATTTTTAAACCTCACAAATTCCTCGGCCATCCCAGCCCCATTTCTCAGGCTTCCAACGCATGGGAGTTTAAAGCTACCTTATTCTTTCAGGAGAACAGCACAGCTTTGGGGCTGTCGGCAACGACTGAATGTGGGTTGAGGCTGTGGGGCGTGGGGGTGGCAAAGCCTTAAACGCGGAGCTCTCTCTTCCCTACCGGGTCTCTTCCGTCCCTGACCATGACTGTATCCTCCCCACACCCTTGTGGGTTAGAAATTGTCTCCTTCCAATGCAATACATCCAGGAAGATCTATTTATTTCCCTAAAGAAGCATCTAACTGCTCAAGACGTAAAAGAATTTTCTATCCTTTCTGAACGTATGGGGCCAATTTTGTGTTTACTAGAAAGAACAGGAAATTTTGGAAATAGCATTATGGCGCGCGCGCACACACACACACACACACACACACACAACCAAACCCAAAAAAACCCCACCCCAAACTTGAGCCTTTCCAAGATTATAAATCGCAAATATTATTTCATTAGGTTGCAAGTTCCTTACCTCTTGATTTATCCCTAGTAGGGTCCCCTGAGCTAGCAAGGGAATAAGAAAAAAACCCTGCCCGGCCCTCCATTATTTCTCACTTTTAAGAATGCCTTACAGTACAATCGAAGAGAATTAAACCCATGGATTTGAAGTTCCACTATATTTTATTTGAATGTAACGAGAAGAAGCTAGATTACAAATTGAAGACACAGATGTGCAATGCAGTAAGCTAAGAAGAAAATATGTTTCTATGGCTTCAATTTACCTGGCTTATATTTTCCCTGGATACTTGGACTATATATAGCTTTTCGCCTTTCTAGAGATACCTGCTGTGCTAGTAATATCCCTACTCTTCCGAGACTTGCGGACAGGGTATGTGTCTGCCCTATGTTCATACTCATATGGTTTCCCTTCTATGTCCAATGGGGCCTTGCCTGGTAATGGGCACATCTTAGGGCTTCAATATACATTTTGCTTCTCTTAATTGATGTAGACTTCAGGTTACATGTTTGTTTCGGGGTAGCTTTGAATATGGGAATGTCATGTGAAAGAGCACGATTTTAGATGTAGGTTTTTTTTTTTTTTGCAAACTTACTTTGAAGCGGTGTTTTAATCATCACACAGATCATAGTAATCACTGTTACTGATAATTAAACAAATGGTTGCCAGTGGCCAATGGCCAAATAAAGCCATAACTTAGAAGCAGTCTTACTAATTTCCATGGACTTTTTCCTTTTTCTGTGACCATCTCAGACTAGAATGGCCACTTCTCCTTGGCCTCAAATATATATTTTTAAAATATATTTTGGGGGGTGCCTGGGTGGCTCAGTCGGTGAAGCCTCCGACTTCGGCTCAGGTCATGATCTCACGGTTCGTGAGTTTGAGCCCCGTGTCGGGCTCTGTGCGGACAGCTCGGGGCCTGGAGCCTGCTTTGGATTCTGTCCCTCTCTCTCTCTCTGCCCCTCCCCCGCTCCTGCTCTCTCTCTCTCTCTCTCTCTCTCTCTCTGTCTCTCTCTCTGTCTCTCTCTCACTCAAAAATAAACATAATAAACAAATCAATATAAAATATATTGTTTAATCAATGAGATTATACAGGGACAATATTTATTGCTAATAACCACCTCAAGGTAATGACAGGAAATCCACAGATAATGTGGAATCTTCACCTTGTGACGCTTAAAACTTATTTTACAAATACATTTAAAGAGCAGTGAGCAGTGGCTAATTTGCCACTGTCCTTGGTCGTGCTGACTGTGAATCAACACTTAGAGCCAAATACATCTACTACTAGTGACTCTGGGTCACTAGTTCACCCCACCAATATTTATTAACAGTCCAGTACATGCTGGGCATTTGTTTATTATTATCATTACTATATTTGCCACCGAGATGTTCTTTTCATCTAAATCTGAGTAGAAGACGCTATGAAATGATTCCTATTCATTTTTAGGGTGAATGATGAACCCAAGGGCTTTGAGGTTTTTACTTTTTTTTTAATAAAATATATACTTTTTTTTTTTACAAAGTAAACTCTAGACCCAACATGGGGCTTGAACTCATGGCCCCAACCGAGATCACTAGTCACATGCTAGTCACATGCTCTGCCAGCCGAGCGCCCTAGGGCTTTGAGTTTTCAAATACTTTGCTTTACTGTGGACCTTTTCCCTAAATGTATCGATAGATGATTCCATTCAAACCCCTCCCAAAGCTCAGTGGTGAGTGAAATTTGATGGAAACCAACTGATTCTCGGCACTGCAATCAAATATTTTATTAACATAGAAAGATTGGGCATAATAACTCTTGCCTGTTATCTTTTTGCTTATTTTATTTTATTATTTTTTCAAATGTTTATTATTTTTGAGAGAGAGAGAGAGAGACAGAGTGCGAGCAGGGGAGGGGCAGAGAGAGAGGGAGACACAGAATCCGAACCAGGCTCGACGCCCTGAGCTGTCAGCACAGAGCCCCTTCCGGGGCTCAAACTCACGAACTGTGAGATCATGGCCTGAGCTGAAGTCAGAGGTGTAACTGACTCAGCCACCCCGGTACCCTTTTATTTTATTTCATTTCATTTTATTTTATTTTATTTTATTTTATTTTATGTAATCTCTACACCCAATGTGGGGCTCAAATTCACGACCCTGAGATCAAGTGTCACAAGGTCTACTGACTGAGCCAGCCGGCTGCCCCTTGCCTGTTATCTTTTGATAATCCTTTGTGAGGAATGCCCAAGATTCATGAATGGACTGAATGGATATTATTTTAAAATCTTTTTCCAGGATTTTAGGATTTTGATGCTGAATTTCCAGAACAACACTTCTTATTGCTAAAGCCTTACCCTTCTTTGGTCAGCCTCCTTTCAATAATTCGACACTAGCATTGTTGGGGGCAGAACCCCCACCCCCACCCCGAGAATGTAGCAAGGTCCCAACTGCATCAGGATATCTGTCAGTATAGCACTTCTCTGACTGGCAGCTGGGTCACATTTGTTGAGTAGGATTCCACGGCTTTCAACAGAGAGGGACAAGTTATGCTCATGATCTATTCAAAGTAGTTGGAGCTATATTCCTGTCACATTATTGTCAAACCACAGGAAATTAGGCCTTTCCTCATGACCACACACAGCTCTGTAAGTGCCTGATACACCCTTTGGCTACACAGAGACTTCACGATAGTGTTTTCCCGATCTAGAAACCAATGTAGTTCACAGGATTAAAAAACATATTTATATATAATCTTGAGTGTCATGTAGTTATTTCAATCTAAAGCAATGGCTTGCAAATAATAATAATAATAGTAATAAAGTAATGACTTGCATGAAGGGTGGAAAGAATCAGTCTTTGTTGACTCAACAAACATCTATTGAGCACCTACAGCATGCCGGCCCCTTTCCTAGCAGCTGGGAATAGAGACATGAATCAGACGGGGCCGGACGGAAGAGGCAGACCTGAGAGAGTGAAGAGGTACACAGAGCCATGTCTGCTCCTTTGCCCGATGTCTATTCACTGAGCTCCTCCTTTCGTTAGGCAGTATGCTGGGCTGGGCGATACACTGAACTGGTAAAGGGCTGCTATGCGTGGCTAAAGGGCTGGAAGATCACCCTCGGGCCGTCGGGAGATATCAGAGGTAAAATCACTTCGCCCACATGAGACCCAGTGCAGACTCTTCCTGTGCAGAAACAGCCATCTGGAGGGTAGGGCAAAGAGGAAGCTGTTCGTACTTGTTATCAAAAAAGCAGATTATCAGTGTTATGTGAACCTCGTATGGGAAGGTAATAAATCATACTTTGATTGGTATTTATTTCTTGGTCTACCCTTCAAGAAGACAGGCTGTCGCAGCTCCACATGACGGACACATTTCCTGTTCATTTGCTACCAAGGTTTCTACTGGTTAGAAACCAGTAGAAGGTTAATATAGTTGAAACGGTTAACATGACATTTTTGTGTACGGGATCGCCGAGACTTGCAGTGCCTTGGACTGGGGTCTGCACGTTCAAAGCTGGTCTTCAGTCACGTATGGTTTCCTGACGGTTGCTATAACAAAGTACTGTAAACCCCGTGGCTTAAAACAATAGAAATTCAGTCCCTCGTAGTTCCATGGGCCAGAAATCCAACATCAAGGTATGGACAGCCCATGTCCCCTCCCAAGGCTCTAGGGGATGGTACTTCCTTGCCTCTTCCAGCCTCTGGCGGCTTGGGAGAGTCCTTGGCTTGTGGCTGTGTAAATCCGATGTTGGCCTGCGTCTTCACACGGCCCTCTCTAGTCTCCGTGTCTTGTCTTCTTCTGTCTCTTCTAAGGACACCTGTCGTTGGATTTAGGGCCAATGGTAATCCAAGATGATCTCATCTCAAGATGGTTAATTACATCTGCAAAGACTCCTTTTCCAAATAAGTTCTTATCCCCAAGGTGCAGGGATTTGACGTGGGCAGAGCTTATGGGAGGAGCCGCCATTCAACCCGCTGGGAATCATGACCAGTATGTCTTCTGGTAGAGGCTTTGCACGGTGATGGTTGGAGCAGTGCATAGGCGAGCGGCTCTGTGGGCAGGAGCCTTTTACGGAACAAGTGGGTTTGTGGAAGGAGAGAGGGTAGCTGTGGGTTTTTCATATTAATCAGAAAGTTACTCCACGCTCTAAGGATCGATATGGAAAACTTTCAGGAGCTGTGGGTGAGCAGAGACAAAGGGGCATAAAATGGAAGGGACGTCAAAGGTTTGGGAATCACTTACATGTTTACTGTAATCACAGAGATGTGGTCACCCAGGACCACATGGGTGGTCATAGAAGAAAGCAAGTGTGTGGGTACGGTAGTTTGAAAGGTCTTCAAGGTGAGTGAAAAATAACATTGGGAAAAATAAGTATATGTACTATTGTAAGTAGTTGGAGAGGCCAGTCCTGAAAATTGAAAGGAAATAATAATGCTAAAAGAATATAAAATGGATGATTTAAAGAAAGAGGGGCGCCTGGGTGGCTTAGTCGGTTAAGCGTCCGACTTTTGCTTAGGTCATGATCTCGCGGTTTGTGGGTTCGAGCCCCGCGTCGGGCTCTGTGCTGACTGCCAGCTCAGAGCCTGGAGCCTGTTTCAGTCTGTGACTCCTCTCTCTCTGACCCTCCCCTGCTCACACTGTCTCTCTCTCTCTCCTAAAAATAAATAAAACATTAAAAATTAAAAAAAAAAAAAGAAAGAATTATAATGTATAACCCTCAACTTGTCATTTCAGAAACAACGATTGGGGCGCCTGGGTGGCTCAGTCAGTGAAGCGTCCGTCTTCAGCTCAGGTCATGATCTCATAGTTTGTGAGGTGGAGCCCCAGAAGGGGCTCTGTGCCGACACCTCAGAGCCTGGAGCCTGCCTTAGATTCTGTGTCTCCTTCTCTCTCTGTCTGCTCCTCTCCTGCTCGCGAGCTCTCTCTCTCAAAAATAAACATTAAAAAACAAATAAATAAAAAATTTTTAAAAACCGTTGCTAACTTTGAGCTAAGATGATGACAGCAGTGTGAATTCATAAATGCAAACAGAAATTCTCGAAGCCATTCACAGATGCCTAAGCTACTCCTCCAAGAGGCCACTGGCTTTCACTTTAAAAGCTCTGTATTGTAGCAGAGACTCATGAATGCACACCTGCATCAAGAGCGGACACACTGGTACCTAAATTTTTTTAAACGTTTTTTTAATGTTTTATTTATTTCTGAGAGAGAGAGAGAGAGAGAGAGAGAGACAGCGTGAGCAGGGGAAGGTCAGAGAGAGAGGGAGACACAGAATCCGAAGCAGGCTCCAGGCTCTGAGCTGTCAGCACAGAACCCGACACGGGGCTCAGATCCACGAACCACAAGATCATGACCTGAGCCGAAGTCGGACGCTCAACCGACTGAGCCACGCAGGCGCCCCCAGACACACTGGTAACTAAATGTTGCGAACCTTCGTCCAACCAGGGCTGCTTTTCTGAAATAGGTCATGAAGTTTCCGAACAGGGGAGACAGGCACCCCAAAGCAACTTTATTTAGGTCCATAACCCGAGTTTCAAAGAATGAGTTCTTCAGATTAAAAAGAGGTGAGGTCAATCGAATCGAACTCAGACGCTAAGACCCATCTATCTTGCCTTATGGACCACTCCACCCTTTTGGCCGTATTTTTTGGAAACAGCTACGGTTTATTTCCTCTCTCCTCCTGCCCCGCAAGGGCTGACATCTCTGCATGTCGACGTCTGCGTACATTCAGAGTTTCTTAGACCCTGGGCTTGACCGAGACCAGCTGTGACTTGGCCCCCTGCCACAGGTGTTTCTAATTAGGGCCTCATTAGGCTTCAAGGGCCGTTAAAGCTTTGGGCCCCGGGACCAGGTGAACCAGATGCCGTGCGGGGCCGAGGCTGAGCTGAGGCAGACGGGCTGAAGGGGATAGCCCTGCCACGCTCGGGCCACACCTTAGAGCGAGACTTTCAAACCACAGGCCGTGTCCCCCTTACGGTCTCGGGAAATCAGCGTGGCTGATTCTTGCCAGCCTTCGAAACAGAAATGCAAAAAAAGCGAACAAGCTAAAACAAACGACTGCAGAGAAACAGAACAGGAATGACCAGACTCTCCTGCGTGGTAAGGGTAGGTGTTGTTGAATCAAACGTCTGTTTCAGTTACTTGTGTGGGAGACCGTGTGTGTTTACCGGCCTGTGATATAAAATGTTTTTTTCAGCGTGAGTCACAGTCACGCTTATGAAGACATCCATTCCCCAACCTCCTACCTTCTCGTAGCTTGGTTTCCTTTTCTTTTCTTTTCTTTTTTTTAAATGTTTTATTTATTTCTAGGAGAGAGAGAGAGAGAGAGAGACAGCGTGAGAGGAGAGGGTCAGAGAGAGAAGGAGTCACAGACTGAAACAGGCTCCAGGCTCTGAGCTGGCAGTCAGCACAGAGCCCGACGCAGGACTCGAACCCACGGACCGGGAGATCATGACCTGAGCTGAAGTCAGACGCTTAACCAACTGAGCCACCCAGGTGCCCCTTGGTTTCCTTTTCTCAATCTGGCCACCCACTCCTAATCAATCGCTTCACATTAGTTTGAAACCTTCTCCTTCCTATGCCCTCCTGCGTACCCCAGTCCTGAATCCCCTCCGAGAGCCTGTTTTCCATTCCTTCACCCAGGCTCCCACGGGCTAACAAATAAAACGATACACTATTCCATGCAGTTACCACTGAACTTGGCACTTGTTTCTGGTCAGCTCCCTTTTACCTGTGCAGCCTTGCCTACGCTTCATAACACCTCTGAGCTTTGCTTTTCTCCTCTGCAAAGGAGGGGAGGGAATAGTCCCAACACAGGGGCTCGCCACCGTGAGGGTCGAGAGATATCTGTGCTCCTTAGAACATTCTAGGTGCTCAGTAGGTGGTGGCTCTTATAATCAGGATGTTCTCTTACATAACCACAGGACGGTGATCAAAGTCAGGACATTTCACATCAATTCTAGTATTACCGGATACAAAGTCCTATTTAGATTTTGCCAGTTCTATTAGTGCCTCTTAACGGCCGCTTTTCCCCTGTCCAGGCTCACACATTGCACTTAGCTGTCCTGTCTCTTTAATCTGAAACAACCCGTCTGTTCTTTGTGTTTAAAGGCATTCACATTATCGAAGGATACAGACCAGCTGGTGTGTAGACTTTATCTCAGTTTGGGTTTGCCTGATGTCTACTCGTGCCTGATGTCTATTCCTACCCACAGAATTTGGGGTAGGAATGTCCTGGGGGGGAAGGCGTGTCCTTCTCGGTGCCCCACATAGGAGGCATGCAATGTCAGCTTGTCCCATTTAATGGCCGTAACTGATTGCTTGTCGACATGGTCGGCACCAGGTTTCTGGTCTGTAAAACCGTCCTTTTTCCTTCCCCCTTTGCTACAAATCAGTAACCTGTGCGGAGACACCCCCTCTTTTTTTTTAATCTTTATTTATTTTTGAGAGAGACAGTGCGCGAGCAGCGGAGGGGCAGAGAGGGAGGGAGACACAGAATCGGAAACAGGCTCCAGGCTCTGAGCTGGCAGTCAGCACAGAGCCCGACTCGGGGCTCGAACCCACGAACCAGGAGATCATGACCTGAGCTGAAGTCGGATGCTTAACCGACTGAGCCACCCAGGCGCCCCTATGGGGACACACTTTAAGACTCAAGTCTCCTATTGTTCCTCGAACTGTCACCAAATAGTTTTGGCATTTATCGATTAGTCTTGCTCAGATCAATCATTTCTCTGATGTTGGCAAAGGAGGTAAATTTCCAACTCTGTCCTTCCTCCTAATGTGACTTCTTGTGTCTGTGTTCGACCTTCTGGTATAAACCAGTACATGCAATTTCAAAATTTCCATGCTAGCCACATTAAAAATAAAAGCAGCTTCCACGTGTGGGCCTGTGGACTGGTTCTGTTTGACGAGACTCAACATTACAATGGGGCCGTGCTCTAAGGAGCATGTCCACAGGCCCTTTCAAGGTATGGGTGACGCGGGCAGGCCTGTGCTGTCATTTCATCTTTAGGGGTCAGCTTAGGGCTTGTCTGCAGCCAGCCTTCTCACCCGGAAAGGCTGTGGTCTCAAAGAGGGGTCCAGACACATATGGGTAAGTCCTTTACCTTCTGTTCAAATCAGATCTTTTTTTTTTTTTAAATGTTTTTTATTTATTTCTGTGAGCAGGGGAGGGTCAGAGAGAGAGGGAGTCACAGACTGAAACCGGCTCCAGGCTCTGAGCTGGCGGTCAGCACAGAGCCCGACGCGGGGCTCGAACCCACGAACCGCGAGATCATGACCTAAGCGAAAGTCGGACGCTGAACCGACTAAGCCACCCAGGCGCCCCATCAAATCAGATCTTTAATGTTCACCTTGATGTGCTGAAAATCATGATTCATGATTCACAGTTCATGATCTGGCAGAGAAAGGGCCCATTATTAGCTCTGCGTGGCTACAGCAAAGGCTTGAGGGCCGGTAGGTGGGGGCAGATCCTTTGCAGGATGGACAGCGGATGTTTGCATTATAAAGGAACACCAAACCCAGCTAGGAGGGGGGGGTGGGGGTCGCAGCTCTCAGCCGTGGCCACCGCACCAGGAAAGAGGGCTTCTGCTCTTTCTCTAAGAGCGTTAGATTTGCACATTTGACTTCGGTCAAGTGCCTCTGTTTCAACAAACCTTAAGCAAACATCACCTGTTCTACTGGTCAAACACCGTCCCACTCCCAGCGTGGGAGGAATAGAACAGGAGAGCTTCAAGAATGTCTGGCCCTCCTCCATGGTCTACCTGGAAAGGATGTCTTTGCCCCAATGCTGTTGTTTGCTTATAACTTGTGCCCTCTCCTATCTTGAGTCTTGAGGTCAGTGCTGAAACGGCTGCGTCCCTGAACAATGACTCACCCCCAAAGTCATTTTAAGGGCACCGGGACCACATATCTGTTACGGAAACCAGGGAAAAGTCCGTGGTTTCAGTAGGGGCATAGCTTCAAGAGAGTCAGAGTCTCCAACATGGAATTAGAAGTAATAAACATTTTCTTTTAGTTTTTGGAGAAGATAGCTGTTGACCTTTGAAAAGTGTTTCCAGGGCACCCACGTGACTCAGTGGCTTAAGGGTCTGACTCTTGACTTCGGCTCAGGTCGTGATCTCACGGTTTCATGAGTTCAAGCCCCACGTCTGGCTCTGTGCTGATGGCCAGAGTCCGCCTGGGATTCTCTCTCCTCTATCTGCCCCTCCCCTGCTCACGCTCTCTCTCTAGCAAAATGAATAAACTTAAAAAAAACTTTTAAAAAAGTGTTTTTAGTTACTAACATTTGGACATAATACACTTATATGGTACAAATATTAATATAAAAAGTATATTTCCATTCGCTCGATTTCCCTTTGTTCCCTTTGGGTGATGCTTCTGTATTCGTTTCTTGATTGACATCCAATATATACACAAAACCAAGTAGATATTTTTAGCTCCCCTTTCCTGACATACTTAAGTCTTCTATAGTATTCTTAAACTTTTAAAATTACTAGAAGGATAACACATAGATAAGATAGATCAAACAATATGGAATAAACTGAATGGAAAAGGAAATGTTTCCCAAACCTCCAACTCATTTTCCAGAGATAGCAACTCTCAAGGTTTAATGTGAGCAATTCTAGAAGTTTCCTAACAGTGGTTTAGTGGCAAGAGCTGCTTGGTAAACACAGCCACTATTGAAAATTAAATTAGATAAACTTACAATGACATTACAGTGAAAGTCAAGGTAATATCCAGCACATCGCTGCTCATTTTACTACTTACTGTCTGTGCTCTTGGGGTTAATAACGTCGACTGTACATATCTGTGTGGTGCAAATCCCATAAAATGGTGGCTACCACTCATCTCAACTCCTTTTGAGAACATTGCATCTCTATCGACATAGAACATAAAGGAGAAGTCATGAGAATGAATAAAAAATTTAAGTTAGGAAATGTAAAGATGCAACTAAAATGTCAACATGATTATTTAAAGATTTAAAGCAAATAGGCATTATAATAAATGACATGGCTTAGTTAGAAAAACAACATTGGCTAACTCTCATGGATGTTTTTTTTTTTTTTTTTTTTAATCCAAGTAGACAAGATCTGTCTTCCTTCACCCTGAAGTGTCTCTTCTTTCATCTACCTACCATTTTTGTGTCTCCCCTTGTCCCAAGTTTTCCTGCTTCCCCTCACTCTTCTTTCTTTCTCTGGTTCTATTATTACTGCCTGTGCCTTAAATATTGGTTTGTCCTGACCTTATGCTCTTTCTCATCTATACTCTCTCTTTCCCCACGGGCGCCTGGGGGGTTCAGTTGGTTAAGCATCCAACTCTTGGTTTCAGCTCAGGTCATGATCTCGCAGTTCATGAGTTTGAGCCCTGCATGGGGCTCTGTACTGACAGTGTGGAGCCTGCTTGGGATTTTTCTCTCTCTTTCTCTCCCCCCACCCCCCAATAAATAAACAAACTTCTACTGTTTATTTCCCCAAGGCTGTAGTTACTTTCTCTAACCCGCTGACTCTCTGTCTCCCTTGGACTCCATCTTGCTCAACATCTCCACCTGACCGTTACTTAAAGTCATCCTGTCTGCAAAACTTGTCTTCCCAAATTGGTTCAGGATTTTGCTTCTTTCTGTCAAGCTCTCTCTTCCATACATGCCCCATCTTCATCCCCGTCGTCTTCCAAGGCCCAAGTCGTTTCACACCCTCCAACGGGGTCTCCCTAGATCCTTGTGTAGGTTAATTCTGCCCCCCAACACCCCTACTACATCCTGCGAAGACCTAGAGCCCATGCCCTAATTAATTGAACCTCTGTTTTCCTCACCAGATTGGAGGCCCTTTTCTGGGCTGGGAAGAACAGAACAGATCCTAGTGTGGAGCCCTGTGGAGTCTGTGCTGGCGAAACGTAAGTTGAATTGTTTTCTGTCGAATCTGCGTACGACATACAGGAACACTGCCAGTGAGTGGTGCAATGCGAGTGTTCTCCACCTCTGAGGTCACTGACTCGTGTGTCTACAAGTGCTCAGCAGGTCACATAGACAACCAGAGAGGCCAAGCTCTACCAAGAGGGGAGGCAGCTCTTTCTTGGCTCCAGCCATTTACTGTAAGGAAACATGGACCCAGAGTTGCCAAATCTGATTTCCCAAGAGGAGACAGAAGTAGAGATATTTAAATATGTCCTCTTGCAGGTTTCAATTATTGGTAACTAATTAAAAACATTTTCACCTTCTCGTTGTAAAACAAAAAAAGAAACTACTGAAAATAATGCATCCAGTTCTTGGAACCATCACCCAGGGCAAGAAAATAGAACTTGGCCTCCTGCCCCAGGAGCCCCACATGGGCCCCGTTCTACCCTCGGCACCCCCAATTTAATCACGTCCCTACTTTTATACTGACAATTTCCCTCTGTTTCCTTATGGTTTTCTCATCGAGGTGTGCTTCCCTAGGTGCTATCTTCTTACTAAAAACAAGTTGAATCTTACTCATTTTTTGAAACTTGTGTCTTCTCATCTACGGCTCACCCCTCCAGCCCTTCCTTATGGTTTTTCTGTTGACGTACTTGGGGTAGTTGACCTGTCAACTTTCCCACAGTCTGGATTTTGCTGATGTTTACTGAACGGTGTGGCTCACCATGTGGCCTGTATTGCCTCCCTTTTGGCAACTAGATCCAAAACTTACGTGCATTAATGAAAACATTGCTTTAAGTTGCAGATCTCATTAGTTGGCAGCTCATGTCTACATACTCTGCCTTGCTCTTCCTACTTCTTTGTTTACTTACTTTACTCTTACGACAAACAAGAAATCAACTGTGTTTTTTTTTTTTTTCACTGTCCGTGGTTAGAGGATAAAGATGTATTCTGATCTAACAAAGTATGCACAATCATCACATTGCTGACCTTATGCATTAAGTGTAGTGGCTCCTTTGATCCCGTAACATGGGCCATGTGGGGATGCTTTAAAGGGGAAAAAACAGGCATCGTGCCAGAGACTGATCTGGTTTTAGCCAGATGGTTCTCTGGGTGGGATTCAGCCAAGACCCCAGACTTTCCCTTACCAGGTGACAAGGTTTCCTCCAACTATGGCATATACTGGCTTAAAAGAGAACTCCAAAACCACTTCACACACGTGGGATGACTCTTACTGCACATGCTCAAAGTCAGGAAGTTCAAAGGGAAGGGGCAGGAGGGTTGGAGGTATGATGTGAATACAGTCGCAGGGAAAGAGACTCTGTCCAACAGACACTATCATACACGAGGACTCTGTCTTCCACAAGGTAAAAGGGGTAAAAGGAAACTAGGTCTGCAGAGAGATCCTCAGAGTAGCAAAGGCCTGCTGAACAATCTGACAAGGAATCTGTAAAATCCCCAGAAAGAACACACACACACACACACACACACACACACACACGCACGCACGCCACACGCAACAACACAATGAGGGGGAGAAGGATCTAGACAACAGAACGATGACATTGACCTAAATGTCCCAGATCAGAAAATGTTGTCCCAGTCAATGAAAGGGTCCAGTGAACAAAGCTGAAGCTGGTCGTTTATGGTATGTATATAATTAATTATTTAAGCCACTTCATCGTTTCAGGTAACAGTTTGCCCCTAGTGTTAGATTGCTGCCCAAAGAAAACTTTTTGTTACAAGTCAAAGACTAAGAACTCAAACGCGTAGAGCATGATGACCCTTGATTAGCGGACTAATAACGAGGCAAAAGCCTGCCTGTAGGTGAGTTGACCTTATAGCTTCTGTCCTGGGGACACCGCCTCCTGTCAAGTGGACGTAATATGTCCCGGCAGGTAATTACCAATCATAACAGCAGGTTGGCACTTCATCTGGCCTGACCCCTTTCTTCTCCTTTCCAGCCTCTTTAATTATTTTTGACAGACTCTTTCATTTCTTATCCTACCTCACATCCGCTGGTAATTAGACAGCGAAATGTCTGATCTCATGTAGCTGGCTAAGTGCGATTTTCCTAAAAGCACGTAGAGTTCAGTGTCTGGTAAGAATCGACTTTCGGTAGCATGGCTCTCCAGTGAACTGCTGACTTTCAAAAGACATGTTCTCTGGATGAAACTTGGCCTGGTCATCATCCTTTGGGCATTAAAAGATCACATCCTGGGGGCGAAGGCAGTAATACGGCTCTTCATTACAGTATAATTCCAAATTTGGTATACAGAGCCTCCCCTCCCCACCCTCCAGGGGGAGATTATTTCCTCCCCCTGCCCCGCTGGGTAAGAGTTTGTGATCCACTCACTTGCAAAGACCAGTGTATGAATAAGGAAGGGAGAAATGGTGACATAGCAAAGAAACCTGGCAGACAGCACCTCAAGTAAGTGATGGAGGGTAACACCACCAGTGATGTCCTGTGGATTTCAGGGACCTTCCCACAGGCTGTCCCCGTAGGAAGGGAGCTTGGCATCTTCCCAAAAACGCATAGTCCCGGTCAGATGAGAAAAACATTTGGCAAATCCGCGTTGAGGGCCATTGTACAAAATTCTGACTGGCGCTACTAAAAATTGTCATGGTCATGAAAACATGGAAGGAGAAGGGAACGTCACAGCCCAGAGAAGACTAAGGAGACATGGTGACTGAACGCGGTGTGGTGTCCTGGGGGGGATCCGCCACTAGAACAGAGAGAGGAGGTTTAATAGAAAAGTAACTGAGGTGTGAATGCCGTCTTGCACTTAGCGCATAGCAACGTACCATTGTTGGTTTCTCAGTTGTGACGAGTGGACCATGCTCTTGTAAGAGGTTAACAATGGGGAAAGTTGGGTGCGGACTCCATGGGAACTTTGTCCTGTTTTTGCAACTTTTCCGTAAATGTAAAATTATTCCAATCTAACGCTTATTTAAAGAAATTAGACAGAAGCCAAAAATAGCGTCTTCGAATTGGGTACTGAGTGTTCAACACAGATTTATTTTCATAATTCAATATTTCTCATACCCTATTATGGCACAGACCAACTATTTTCTTTCCTTCTGTATAAAGATGCCCAGGGTGTGTTTCTTCTCTTTTTATGTTTATTTATTTATGTAATCTCTACAACCAACGTGGGGCTCGAACCCACAACACCCAGATCGAGAGTCGCATGCTCTTCTGACTGAGCCAGTCAGGCTCCCCTCAACTATTAACATAGTAGAGGCCCGCCGTCCATTTGTAGTAGTTTACAGCAGGCCGTTTAGCGTATAAAGCAGCTAAAATCAAGACTACAAGGTTTACCGTGGGCTTGTTGATTCTATTTGATGCCACAGCCGTCGTCTCTCTCCCGGTTTTGTCTAGACAGATCTTGCACAAATGTACACTGAGTCATGGCGGGCAAATACCGTGGTTCCCGGGGCCCCAGAAAATAACTAAACGCACATATTTTTCTAGAAGGTGAGCCAGCACTGCTATCTTTCCATATGAAGACCTGCTTGATTATAATTAAAACTTTCATTTGACTATTAAAATTAAAGAACAGCTATAAATTAAAGTAACAATATTAAAACCTCTGGGGGGGGTGATTCTAAAAATCCTCTCTGTAATTAGAGAGCTACGAAACTTAAGGAACACTAATTCTTTTTAGCATGAAGGTCTCATTTGGTAAGGAAGCTGGTATTTTGTAAATCACAGCTCTCCCAGGGCTGAGGACAGATTTTGGTTCTTACCAAGGGTTATTGCCTGAAATACTTTGCCCTTTCTGAGCTAGACTACCAAGTTCAAAGAGTGATTGCTTATCCTGATTGGGTATATGAGAGCCTGGGTGGTCTCTCTCATGTCACAGCCCTTCTAGATTAGAGTTTCCATCACTCTACAGTTAGATGTTGGGTCATTAACCTTATTTGACTCTTTCACTTCAAGAAGGTTGGAGTTGTTTTGTTTTGTTTTAATATTTTTATTTATTTTTAGGAGAGAAAGACAGCATGAAGAAGGGAGGGTCAGAGAGAGAGGGAGACACAGACTCAGAAATAGGCTCCAGGCTCTGAGCGGCAGTCAGCACAGAGCCCGACGCGGGGCTCGAACCCACGAACCGCGAGATCATGACCTAAGCGAAAGTCAGACGCTCAACCGACTAAGCCACCCAGGCGCCCCTAGAAGGTTGAAGTTTTTATTGTAATCATAAAAATAATACCTCCTGCCGCAACATCTCCTTAAGAAGAAAAGGTGTTAGTTATCTTTGAGTGGTAGGTTTGGTCATTCGTGGTGTATATATTCTTCATACTTGTCTGCATTTTTCAAATGTGTGTATGTGTGTGCATAGTGAAGTATCACTTTAAGATCATGAAAAGTCACTGAAAACATAGGGACATAGACTAATAGATTTTTCATTAAGACTCCGTTAAACAAAGGCACTGTGCTCAGGTGGGCCTTAATCCTTCACTTCAGTGAAAATTTTGTCAGGACAGTCTGGACGTTGAACTTGGCCTTCTGTCCATTCCCTGACTATCTTTTTCCATTTGCCAGTCTTAATATTTGCACTTTCTCTCTATAGATCTTACTCCTCAGTTTTTATCTCTTTTTTTTTCCATTGGATTAAAGCAAACAATGAGCTTTAAAAAGCACATTCCTCATGGTAGATATTTCCAGAGAGTTTAAATTTACTTTAAACTGAATTCTCACTAGACCACCCAAGTGGATTCCCTTGATTTTTCATTATCCATCAACACATTACACTTTAGTGGGCACAATGGCATAAAATGGGTGCAGTCAAGCAAAACTCTGAATAGCCCAACAGGACAACACAAAACCATGAACAACCACTTTTCTATCCAGTTCTAGAAAAATAATTCCTACTTTTACTTCCTCCTTCCTTCCCTCTTTACTGCCTTCCTTTCCTCCCCCTTTTGAGGCTTGTAAAGGGCAAAATTATGGGTAGGGTCATTCAGGTCCTATGAATTGGAACTCTGAGAAATGGGAAGGCCATTTGTCATGTTTCCGATTAGTTTCTGATGAGATTCCTTTCCTAAGGATGTGTAAACAGTGTAATCCAGCCTTTTGTATTTTATAGTTACACTTGGGTGGGTTTTTTTACTTTTTTTTTTAATGTTTATTTTTGAGAGAGAGAGACAACAAGCACACGAGCTGGGGAAGGGCAGGGAGAGAGAGATACAGAGAATCCAAAGTGGGCTCTGTGCTCTCATTGCAAAGCCTAGCCTGAGGCTCGAACCCATCAACTGTGAGATCATGACCTGAGCTAAAGTCAGACGTTCGTGGGGCTCCTGGGTGGCTCAGTCGGTTGAGCGTCTGGCTTTGGCTCAGGTCATGATCTCCTGGTTTGTGGGTTTGAGCCCCGTGTCGGGCTCTGTGCTGACAGCTCAGAGCTTGGAGCCTGTTTTGGATTCTCTGTCTCCCTCTCTCTCTGCCCCTCCCCTGCTCTCACAGTCTCTCTCTCTCTCAGAAATAAATAAAACATTAAAAAAAATTAAAGTCAGACGTTCAACTGACTGAGCCACCCAAGTGACCCTATGCTTGCTTGTTGTATAACATAATGCCAGCATGATGTGTCTGAGACTAAAACTGTGTATTTTGTGTTTAGAGTGATGAATGACCATATGGGCATTCGAGTTCGCCCATGACTATCTCAGTTCCCCAGAGATATGGATATGACTAAGTCCCTTCTGGTTTGATTATCTTGGCTGACTGCCACCAATCACATCTCAGGATTTTGCCATCACATGGCGTTTTCTGTTTTCTTCCCCATAATACTGATATGTGCATGTTAAATAGTGTAAAGGACGCTGGGAATTTTAACCTAGTGCTTGGGCCTTCACCTGCGGGTCTCCCAATTTTGTGAGCTTATCGCCTAGAGCTGAATGCACGTACAGGGTCAGTTCTCTCTCTTTTTAAAAACATTTTTTTAATGTTTTAAGTTTATTTATTTTTGAGAGGGAGAGAACATGAGAGGCCGGGGAGAGAGAGAGAGAGAGAGAGAGAGAGAGAGAGGGATCTCAAGCAGGCTCTGCACTGTCAGCGCAGAGCCCGATGCAGAGCTCAGACTTATGAACCATGAGACCATGACCTGAGCCAAAACCAAGAGCCAGATGCCCAACCACCTAAGCCACCCCAGAGCCCCCAGGACCAGTTCTGTTAGCAGAAGTCAAATGAGTGTCCTCTGTGAAGATCTGACAGGATTTGCGAACCTGACCAGTAAGGACATCTGCGTTAATTTATGTCTATATATATACTGCAATTTTTTCATCCATATTCTCATTCCAAAAAGAGAAAAATCTTTTATAATGATCAATACACTAACCCTGATGATCTCTCTCTACAAACGGGGAGCCCGCAAACTCTGGCCCAAGGGCCAAATATGGCCAGTTACCTATGTTTCTACGGTCTGAGAGCTAAGATGGTATTTACACTTGTAAATGGCTGGAAATGAAGTCAAAAGAAGACTACTATTTCTTGGCATGCACAAATGATATAAAATCCAAATTTCAGTGTCTATAAATAAGGTCTGATGGCCACACTCATTCGTGGCTTGTCCGTGGCTGCTTCCGTGTTCACTGGCCGCATAGGGTAACTGTGACAGAGGCTATACGGCCTGCAAGACAGAAAAACACGATGTGGCCCATTTCAGAAAAAACATGCTGCTCCCTGGTGCAGATAAGGCTCCTTTCAGAAGGAGAACTGAGGCAGAACATGAAACGCGTAGACTCAGAAAAATGGCCACAGTGAACAAACCAGCATGGGATATAAACAAAACGTCTCGTGAGATTTAATTTCTAACGAAGCATCTTGGATAAGCAGGGAGAATAAAAATCTGGTGATTAAAAAAACAAAACCTGAATGTCGCACAATGGGCAAGTTTGAAGAACGGAGCACAAAGATTGAAGCATTTTAGAAGGAATATTGCCAAAATGTGCCCTTTCCGGGCTGGCACGCGTCCCTTCCCAAAAGCCAAGCTGTGCAGCCCGAGGTGATCTCTAACCCTTGCTGACTGGCTAATGGATGAGAAACACCCAGCTTTACGTCTGAGTCTGAGTAGGCAGTGTTGAGGGTGACCTTTGGATGTCTAGGGTCTCAAAGCAAACCTACTTTGGCGGGGGCGGTGTGAGGGCGATCTCATGAAAAGGCTGAGTATGTGTCCTTTCACTGACAGCCCCCTAGAAGTGCTACTGTCAGGTTCTCAAAAAGTCTGTTTATTCCTTTCATTTGGGACATATTTTATCCATTTGAAAAAAGACAGCTAAGCTTAGAGCTTCACTACTTATAGCCTCTACAACAGTGGTAGAGGAGGGGCGTGACCAAGAACAATTGGCTCTCACCTAGGGGGCCCAGTGGGTTGGACATCCATCCGACTCTTGATTTCTGCCCAGGTCATGGTCTCACGGTTCAGGAGCTCAAGCCCCACGTCAGCCTTTGCACTGAAAGTGCGGAGCTTGCTTGGGATTCTCTCTCTCCCTCCCTCTCTCTCTCTCTGCCCCTCCTCTGCTCATCCTCTCTCTCTCTCTCTCTCTCAATAAATAAACCAACAAAACAAAACAAAAAACAATAGCTATCCATCATATTTTCCAGTTTGGGTGTGTATGTGTGTCTAGAATGTTTAATTCTGGGGTAGTACTAGTTCTTGTATATAATTTATAAATCTGTGTTATTTTTATATATCTGCACACTCAAACATTTTATCAAGAGGCTTATTTGTGTTCATGAGTAGTTTGCACACCCGTTGGCTTAATTTTCTATGGTTGTGTGACGAATTACCACAAATTTAGTGACGTAAAGCAGCACGTCTTTCACCTCACAGATTTCTTCCCTCAGGAGTTTGGGAACGGCTGAGCCAGATCCTTGGCTCAGGGTCTCGCAAGGCTGCAATCACGGTGTTGACCGGGGCCGTGTCCTTACCTGGAAGCTTGGTCCCCTTCCAAACTCAAGTAGTCGTTGGCAGAACTCGTTGTCTTGAAGCTTTAGAATAGGTGGCCTCCTGCTTCTGCAAGATTCTCAGGGTACAGTCTCTGGGATTCAGAGAAGGCCTGGCACGTCGTTTGAAGGATGCCCGATCAAGTCAGGCCACCCTCAAGGCTAACTTCCCTTTTGATTACTTAAAGTTGGGGACATGAATTCCACGTGCCAAATCCCTTCCACCTTGCCATAGGATGGAATGTAATCAAGAGAGTGAGCTCCATGACCCTTTCACATAATATGACCTCATCACCAGGGGCTGAGGTCACAGGTGTCCTCTTGGAGTTTTGGCCATCCCGCTGTGGGCGGGACAAGCATGGCTCCATGAGTCCCAGGGCGTCAGCTCAGAACCCCGGCTCTCACTTACTAGCTGTGTGACTGTGCAAAAGCAACTTGACTCTCTCCACCTCAGCGCTTTTACCAGTGCGCTGGAGGTCATTCTAGCAACATGTTAGCATCCTAGGACCTACCACTTAGGGGCGATGCCAGAATTATTTTTTTTTTATTATTTTAATGTCTATTTATTTTTGAGAGTGCACGCAAGCAAGTGGGGGAGGGACTTGGGGGGGGGAGGGTCCCAGAGGTTCCGAAGCAGGCTCTGTGCTCATGGCAGAGAGCCCATTGCAGGGCTTGAACCCACGAACCCTGAGGTCATGACCTGAGCCAAAGTCGGTTGCTCAACCAACGGAGGCACCCAGGCGCCCCAAGAGTTAAATAAAGTCCTACTTGGAAGGGTCTAGCAAAGTGACTGGCAAATAGCAAGTAGAGAAGGGGTGCCAGCCATTTTCATTAGGGGTTTGTTTTCACACATAAATTTTATTCACACAGCAGAAAAATAATACAGCACCTCAGCAGAATATGTGCATCACTAGATCTCCAAAAGAGCAAGATGAGAGGCAGAAAATTAGGAATGCAAATGAATCCTGGCTTTAATATTTTAAAACATTTTTATTTATCCTTGAGAGACAGAAACACCGCAAGAGTGAAGGAAGGGCCGAGAGAGAGGGAGACACAGAATCTGAGGCAGGCTCCAGGCTCCGAGCTGTCAGCACACAGCCCGACGCGGGGCTCAAACGCACCAACTGTGAGATCATGCCCGAGCCAAAGTCGGACGCCTAACCAACTGAGCCACCCAGGCGTCGCAACGAGTCTTGGCTTTATAAGCAGAAAGTGCTTCCTCTGGGGGTGATGGAGAGCAAGCTCGTTCAGGAAACGGTGCTGTAATGCCCAGTAACGTACTGTATGTACAAATACTTGCACCCAATAAACAGTAACGGAATTTAAACCCGGACAGAGGTAAATGCTTAACAATTGCTCACGGACTAATTGACGGTGATTATTTTCGTGGTCAAATCAAATTCTTTGCTTCACCAAATCCCTTCTTGCCCTTTACGCTGCCCACAGAGCTTTGTCAACGTGACAAACATTTCCTTGGTCACACGGCCCCTCCCTTCTTTCCTGATCTAACGTAAGTTAACGTTAATATGAAACCAATAGAGTCAACGCGGAAGCACGTGTGCTGGAGACCTTGATGAAGAATGGTGTAGCCCATGGAGAAACGCACACACCACACTCGGGCCCTGGAGCTTCTGTAGCGAGAAACAGAACTTCGCTCCCTCCCGCTTTCAAGTGGAGAAGCCTGCACTGCGCTCTTCCCCTGTGAACAGGGTAGGGGAACAAAACGAAACAAAACCAAAACCAAAAACCAAGAAAGCTCTCCCCAAAACAGCGCTCTCAATCGCTCACATCCTTGGAAATGAAAACTCCCAGCTTCCCGTGATTACAGACTTCCTGATGGGCAGAGAATGCGCACCCCCCACGCTCTCCAGCGCCTTTCAAAGCAACGGGCACGCAGAAGTACAGGGCAGCCTTTTGTCTGTAGTGTCATTCCGGAGAATGGCTTCTGGCCTGGCGACGCGGGGCGGCCTGCTCTCTACGGGCCTCTTTAGCAGGATCACTGTGGCCTGGCGGGGGCGGCGATGGGGAGACTAGGGGGGGACCCTTCCGGGGAGAGGGGCTGGGCCGTAGCTGCAGCAACCTGGTCCCCGTGGAGTTCCCGACAGGACCGGTGCCTGGGGCACCCAGAGTTCCTATCAGGGTGAATCAGACAGCTCAGTGTTCCAAAATGTTATGGAGAAGAGAAGAGGGCGAGGGCGACGGAGGAGAGGAGGGAAGGAGAATGGCATCAACGGAGCGAGCGCAGCATTCTGAGTCGCATCGTCAAGTCCTGGCAAACCATGATGAGCTGCCGAGCCAGATCTTGCTAAATTTCTCATAAAATGGGAATTGTTTTAGAGGGCAGCAGGCACAAAGGGGCTACAGGGCTGGTAGATCACTTTTTGCCTTCCTTCAGCACCTCTGCATAGAACCTTTCCGTTTTGATCAGTGAATAATTGGGAGGAAAATAGAATAATCGAGACAGCCGTCCAGAAGTTTCCAAACCTCCAGGCGTTTGACACTGCGGAAATACATATAGACACAAATTGTCTCGGCTTCACATGGGCTCATTATCTTTTTATTTTTTTAATGTTTATTTGTGAGAAAGAGAGGGGGCGCATGTATACATACACACGAGTGGGGGAAGAGAGAGAGGCAGACAGAGGATCTGAAGCAGGCTCTGTGCTGACGGCAGAGAGCCCGACGCCAGGCTTGAACTCATGATCCTTGAGATCGTGACGCGCGCCGAAGTCAGATGCTCGACCGACGGAGCCACTCAGGCGTCCCTCGTTATCTTTTTATTTATTTGTTTTATACCATACTTATTTGGCGGGAGTAGAGTGGGTGGGCCATGAGCAGACTTCATTCAACACACTCTTAGGAGGCATCTGCCGCGTGTAAGACTCGGTGAAGTAGACACAGGCGAAATGCAGAGAGATTCTGGCTGTAAGAGATTTGCGGTCCTATCCCAGGGACTATAAATCTGGGAGGAAGCATTGTTCAAAGCCGTAGCGTCATCTCTACACCTCACTCATCTTCCAGCGACGCTGGTCACAGACATCCAATGGGTTGCCTACATCTAGAGCAGAACAAGAGTCGGACTGAATCGACTGGTAATTCAGCAAATGTGGTTAACTCGGTTTCCAATTTACCAACAGCCAAACCAAAGGCTTCTAGAAGTGAGTAGTGAGCCAGCGTTGGGACCTATCGATCTGTTGGTGTCTGTTGGAGGAAACACCACCGGTCCACCTGCCGTCAGGAAGGCATCACTGTAAGCAACGTGGTCCCAGGCAGCTCCCACGACTGAACTGCATTGGGTTTCGCCTGCACGCTTCCTGTGCGGACTCATTCAATGCCCACGGCTCCGTTTCTCCCCATTCAGCTCCTCTCGTTTTCTTCTCAGTCCTCAGTGGCAAAACAGGATAAAATACCTCTGTTATTATTGGAAGGTCAGCATTATACCCACGGTGATTTTCTGAAAGGCTGGGAAGCCATTGCTTTTATCACAGGGAGTGGATGTGGCCAGGAGGTCACATTGCCAACAGATATTGCAAATCATGCTAAAAAGATCGGAGTGGACGTTGTGTGTTCAGCCTCTCAGATTCGACTACTACTATTTCATGAGTGCCTCTTGTTCCTCCTCAGCATCCGTGGCATTTTTCTTAAAGTAACAGCCAACCTAATACCTACATTATGTGTACCACCTATAGCGTTATTGCCGAGAATAATCCACAGGTTTAGCCTTCTCTTTCTGAGCTGTTGGAGCCACTTAAACAGCTGGCCTGGGGGGGAGGGAGGACTCCTTAGAGCGCCTTTGAATACATTTAATAAGAGAAGTACGTTGGCACCAATGCTATGCCGTCCTTATGGCGATGATAGTCCCTGGAGTTTTCGGGAAAGGCTGCTAAATCAAAACTCCACATTACTTAAATGTCTGTTTCCGCAAGAGGGGTGTTAAACGGTGGCCCTCTCTACTACTTGAAGATGCGTCATGCGGTAGGGTCTCTCTTGACACAGGCGGCCAGGAAGTGACTGTCTGCTCCGCAGCGACAGCATTTTCCAACAGCTCTGTTCTGCTCACCAAAGGTTAACAGGAAGTGAAACCTTTTGTGCTCTTCTGTCGTGCTGTTTTTCCAGGCAGAGCAGAAATGTCTGCCCGTACGTTTATTCTAAGGACTTGCTAAGAAAGGGCTGTAGACAGCAGGCAAGCAGGGTAGGTGTTTTGCCGCCCGTTCTTGGGCTATGAAATGAAAGCAAGCAAGCAAACACACGGCATCAATCGGCCGTTTGAACCGCAGCGCGGTTGTTGCCGCGATGACTGGCTGGACAAGCCCACAATATTCTAGAAGCATGAGCTCGTCCCAGGAGCCAGCACAGCCCTTTCTCAAGAATGAAAAGGGTTGGGGCCATTTGGTGGTGTTTCCTCTTCCTGACCTTTCTAGGAGCAAGCTGGGCAGAAACACACAGAAGGAAAAATCAAGAACCCTGGAGAGAAACCAACCCATCCCCAGACAGACTGGTCATGAACTTGAAGCCTTCAGCTCAGTCCTCACCGATTTAATCCATTCGTTCTAGCTCTTTAGTAGAATGTGAGGTTAAATACACACATTTACAGTAAAATTCTGTCTGTACTACTGCCGGCATGTGATGTTTTTAAGACTCCATTCAGTGGAGTGATTTTTAAACATCTAGCACTTACATCTTCATAAAGCTGGGGTGGGGGGTGGGGTGGGGGCGAAGGGAAATCTAGCCTAAAATGAGACAAAATGCTTTGAGATTTCCTTTCCCAGATTTTGAAAGTTGTTTTTTCCTTTTCATTTTTCTTTTTTCTTTTTTTTTAAATTACATGACCTTAAAGATTTGAACATTTCAGCCACGTGTGAGCGCTGAGGGGAGAAGGAATCTGCATTTTATTTACCTTTGCGGCCCAGGCAACCGGAAATGGTAGTGTTAGGGTTTGTTGAATGCAAGAACCCTTTGCCCACTTCTCTTTCTGTTCTTCTACCCCATCTAGCCTGCCCGCCCCTATTCTTCTGTGTAGGATCCCGTCAGACTCAAATCAGGAGTTCCTGGGCTGGGAGATTTATTGAGAAAACCTGCCTTCAGCTACTATAGGGGTCTGGCAGCCAAGCCCTCCCTTACTTCCCGTCAGCTATTTGCATTTCTATGGCTTTTGATAGCTAAACATTTCCAAGACCCTCCTAAAATGTGAGGGTTCATTTAGTTCAACTGTACTTCTCCTTGGTCTCCGGGACGAATATGACAATGTTTTGCTCATTTCACAAGTGGAAAAGCCAGTGCCAAACGTTACAAAGATCTCTCTCCTAATTGTGGGTCTACATCGCAGTGTGTGAAGAAATTATTTAGTACAGTAAAAAAAAAAATCAGATATTCTTTCTTTTGGGTTGGAAACAACCCTTTTCAGAGGTTCTCTTGACTCGTACCTCCAAACTTTCACTTTATTCACACGTCCTGCTAGCTAACCTCCATTTATAAAAGCGGTGGAGTCATCTCCCTTTGTGATGGGGAGGCCATGCCAAAATTACCTTAAGAATGAAGATCCTCCTTTGCAAGGGCTTTCACGACCTTTCTCCTCCATGAAAATCCCTTGATCTCTCCCCGTCTGAATTTCCCGTTTATATTGCTCTATCGATGGCTTGGAACTTTTAGACCAGCGACCCTTCTTGCACCCCGGATTTTTTGTGGCCTCCCACAGGATATTATAGTTATTTTCTTAGAACCTTGAAATTTACTAGAAAGAGAAGAACCTTGTGGCTAAGGAATTACACTCATTCGATCGGGCAATTATATGTTCAGTCTGGAATCTCTTTGTCACCGATATTACTCTCTGAGCCCGTGGGGGTCTGGGACCCACATCTCTGGTCGTTTTCGCTCAGCCATTCGCCGGCTTCTTTGCCTCATTTTCTAACCGCTTCTCAGTGTCCAGTATTGGAGGATGGGGACTAGGCCACGTTCTCTCTCTCTCAAGGCTGGCCGCGTAGCGTGGCTGCAGAAACTAGTTCCAGCGTTGCTTGGTTCATTCTCTCGATTCTCTTTTGCTTTAGGAAGAGACAGTGCACTGACCTTTCCAATCTTCGGCTTCCGCGCCTCGTTTTGTATTTCAGAATAAAGAGCAGGGCCTCTGACCTCCATCTAACCTAGTAAGGATCTGACCGAGTGTGTGGAACCACAGCAGCCGGCCTTGCAGACTTGGCCCTTTGAAGCCCATTTTGCTTTCTTTTCTCACCACTGCAGGGTCTTTCCGTTTTCTGATGAGCATAAAGTTTCCGAAGACCTATTCCCTCCAGAAAGGGACATCAGGGCCACTTGACTGCACGAGATCAAGGGTCCGGGCCCAACCCACTGGCTGCTTCAATAGTCAGTAAAGAAAAAGTGGCCCCGTTAACCACCTTTTCTACACCTACTTCCGTTTTGCTTGCAAATTGTTTGTTTCTGATGTCTTTTCGTCAGTCTTTATAATCAACTTGTCCACAAGCTATTCTAAAAATGGTCGAAAGAACTCCATTAATTCTTACCACAGAAGCTACCCTTTAAAAAAAAAAAATTATTTATTTTGAGAGAGAGAAAACAAATGAGTGGGGGAGGGGCAGCGCAAGAGAGAAAACCCCAAGCCCGAAGTGGGGCTCGAACCCACAAACTGCAAGATCATGACCTGAGCTGAAATCAAGAGTCAGATATTTAACCAACTCTGTGCCCCCGGGTGCCCCTCAGAGGCCATCCTTTTCTGATTATTGCTTTACTCTTAACACGTGGCTGCCATTAACTAGTTTTGAAAATCTTGACACTGAACAAACGTTCACCTGGTAGTGTCATGACCCCCTCTCTCGTGGGCCGGTTGTAAGGGGCTCCTTCAGCTAATTGGCAATGACCCCAGAATCTTACTCCCTTCTGCAAGGGCCTCCCAGCTAACTCAGCCACCAAGCCTCATCACTGCTTCACCTCTCCGAGTTGCCGGACAGACGTCGAATGTACTTCACCTTAACTGTGCTTGCCTAGGACTGGTTGGGAATCACGTGTGTCTCCATATAGGGACTAGTGAGACTTCTTCGCGGGTCTGGATCCTGGCACGTTGCCTTCTCCAAAAACCAGTGGGGAGGCTTTTTCATGTTACCTACCGGGCAGGGACGTGCCGTTAGTGCAGGGTTTTTGGTTTTTGCTTTTGTTGCTTAATCGTATGGGGAGTAGCCGGCGAAAACATACCCGGAGTCGAGCATACAATGGGAGCTGCACCCTCGCAGCCAGGGTCAATGAATGGGCGTGGTCTTGGCTTCCAATTAACCACGTGAGTTTGGGCAGGTCCCTTTCTCCGGCTTTGATTTTTTTTTTTTTTTTTTTTCATTTGTAAAATGAACTAATCGGATCAGGTTCTTTCCAGGCCTCTTTCTGGTCCTTTACATCTCTGAAGGTCTGTGATGACTAGGTGAGCTGTGTCGTCATGGGCCCAGCACAGCACCCAGAGCCCCGCTTCCCATCCCTGGCACGCACACACATCTCCAGTCGGGGCTCCCCAGTCTTTAAAGAAAGGCAAGTGGAAAAGGAGACCTGAAACCCACCTAGTTTCAGTTCTGACTCAGTGAGTTTTGAATTGAAACGCTTGCGCACATGAAAGAGTAAGTAGGCAGAAGAAGAATCCTACAAGAGAGCCCTGAGATTGGATGAGCGACGCACAACCTCTTTCTATTGGTGATTCTCTTCTGGAACAAAAACACAGCACTACTCAGAGCCAAACAAGAAAAAAAAGAAAAAGAGCAAACAGGAGAAAAAAGAGAACTCAATGCACTATGCAAGAGGTACCGTTGAGCAAAGAGAAATAGAACATGGCGGCAGGTATGGCGTCGTAGGCCCTTGGCCAACCCACCTACTTGTAATGCTGCCGCGCCTGTGTGTATCGGGGTGATTTCTAGGACGGACATTTTTACTGAGCCTTTGAAGGCAGAGCAGTTTGCTCTTAGTCTCAAGGCTTTAAAAACAAAAACAGAAACAGTGCTGAGAAAGAAAACTGTTGGGACTTAGGCTACACACGATAGCATCTTCCAAACGGCTCTGTGGGTGGGGTAACACTTGAGTGGGGCCGTGTGACAGGAATGGACAATGGTGCATCCCCACGGCTTCCCACAGCCTCCTACCAAGCAGAGATCCCTGTTATTAAGGGGTCTGAGCACACTGCCTCCAAATAACACGTTTGCAACTTTTAAATTCATGTGAGGCCAGACTGACAAATGCGTTCCAGGCGAATGATTCTCTCCACGATTTCTCATAGGATTTTGTCATACTAGCTCTTAGAGAAAATGGGAAAATTAATCAGGGAGTGAGAGAGGTCTAAAATGTTGCTCAGGAGTGCAAAGAAAAGATAGAAATGTTAAGCGTCGAACTAGGAAGAACTGGAGAGGAAAAACATATGACCCTATTACACTGGAATTTTCCCTTTTTTGGACATTCCTGAATTTCCATCATTGTAACCAGTCTACTCAAGCTAGTCTTCTGACTTTTTTTTTTTTAAACATTTTATAAAAATGGAGAGTCTATCAAAGACAACATCTTGTAGGCGTGGAGGTTTTGAAAGAACTTGTTACTTATCTGCTTGTGTCTTTCCAAGCTTTCTTTGGATTTGGTGGGGGGGGGGGGCGGGAGGGGAGTGTGGTTGGTTTCTGGTGTTTAAATGGTGGACCTTCTGGAGAGCACGTGTTTCTCAGAGAATGATGAAGAAGGATGGGGGATATGATGCATACAACACCTTTTTAAAAAACTCATCAGGGCGCCTGGGCAGCTCAGTCAGTTAAGTGTCGAGACTTGATTTTGGCTCAGGTCATGATCTCACGGTTTGTGAGATGGAGCCCCGTGTCAGGCTCTGCGCTGACAGTGCAGAACCTGCTTGGGATTCTCTGTTTCCCTTTCTCTCTGCCCATCCCTTGCTTGCATTCTCTTTCTCTCCCCCCACCAAACCCCGCCCCAAAACCATGATCAGTTGTGCACAGGTACCTAAAGAAAACATGATGTACAGATTTGTGGGGAAGGGTTCAAGGGAAGTCAGACCCTGGGAGAAAGAAACATAACATGATAGGGGCACCTGGGTGGCTCCGTCGGTTAAGTGGCCGGCTTCAGCTGGGGTCATGACCTCACAGTTCCTGGGTTCGAGCCCCGCATTGGCCTCTGTGCTGACAGCTCAGAGCCTGGAGCCTACTTCATATTCTGTGTCTCCCTCTCTCTCTGTTCCTCCCCACCCCCACTCTGTTTCTCTCTCAAAAATAAGTGATAAAATAAACATTTTAGGGCCTGGGTGGCTTAGTCGGTTAAGTGTCCGACTTTCGCTTAGGTCATGATCTTGCGGTTCGTGGGTTCGAGCCGCGTCGGGCTCTGTGCTGACTGCCAGCTCAGAGCCTGGAGCCTGTTTCGAGTCTGTGACTCCTCTCTCTCTGACCCTCCCCTGCTCACACTCTCTCTCTCTCTCTCTCTCTCTCCTAGAAATAAATAAAAATTAAAAATTATTAAAAAAAACATTTTTAAAAAATTAAAAAAAAAGAAACATAACGCGATAACATATCGCAGTGAATGAGGGGATCTAGCTAGAGAATCAGAAAACGAGTAAGAATTGAAAGTAATGTTGATTTTTCTCCTGGGCTTAGAAAATCTTGGGAACCATTTAAAAACAAATCGTCAAAAGTTCTGTCATGAAGTGTTAGAGACGGGAAAGACTGATTTCTATGTGACAGCCATTGCATCTGGCGTCCGTTCGGGGGCATGGAGACACAACGTCCGTGATGTGCAGAGTTCCTTCCCGCAAGGAACTCGCATTCTCATAAGGGGACGCTGGCAAAAAACCAAATATATGATACGCGAGACATACTGGTAAACGCTTTGGAGAAAAGTAAAATAGAATAGAGGTGGTGAAAGACCAGGAGATGGTGGGGACCTGCGCTGTTTTATATAGACTATGATGGCAGAGATCATTAAGTCTGGCTACCACTCTCTCTCTGTACAGATGTCGAATCTGAGTCACCGAGCAATGGCCCATGGTCTCCCGGATCTGGCTAGTGGCCCGTTGGGAATAAAACCCAGCTCTCATGACCCAAGACCAGTGCTCTTTCCTCTTCTCCCCTAGCCTTGTCCACGGTTGCCACCATCAGTGCCTGACGTTTATCGTTTCTTTCCTTTGTGATCAATTTATAGTGATTTTTTTTTTTATGAGTACAGAATGAATTAGCCAGCACCATTCCCGTCGCAACTTGGGATGGTGCATGATATGTTAATGGCAGGTGGTGGCTCTGGAGTTGCCTGGAGGTGACCCGCCAAGTGTGGGGTCAGTAGGCGTCCGCGCCCCTGCTTAGTACTCGTCACGGCCCTTGCTTAGTACTCTTCATGGCCCCTGCTTAGAAATCTTCACGGCGATGGCACCCATCCAGGGTGAGAGGCCTCCTTCTCCACCTTCAGTGTGCTTGTGCATCAGCCAGAGAGCAGGTGAAGATGCATATTCTGATTCAAACACGTAGGTGGGGCTGAGACTCTACATCTCTGACAAGCAGCCTGTGGTGCCAACGTTGGGCGCCCACAGACCACGCTTTGAGTATCGGGGGTCCAGGCGCCTCTGTTCCAGTTCGCCGGGCGGAGCTGAAAGAGAAAGCTCTAACTTGCATTTTTCTTCCTTCCTTTCCCCACTGCCCTACTCTGCTTCCCTGGAGGAACCCAGCTTGAAAAGAAAAGAAAACGCTGCGAAGCACCAGTGCCAAGCGCGAATTACATTGTTAGGCACGTAATTATCTGGGCACAACCCAGATGTTTCAGAGTGAGGGTTAGCTCAGCCCACTGCCGGGGCCACAGGGTGAAGTTGCTGGATTGAAGACGTGGTTGAGGCCATACTGCATCTGCAAGAGAAAGAGGGGCTACACGTGCCTGAAACCTGGGGGGGAGCGAGAAGCGAGCAAGGGTCCTGGCCGCCTCAATCATGTCGGGAGCTGCTCCTTGCTCTTTACACTTGAGCACCTTTGGTCACCCGCTGCAGATGCCCTGCGGTCCACGGCCTTGACTGAGCCTGTGTAAGTGAAGTCACGTCCTGGGGCTTCAAAAGGCAGCTCAGGAGGGAAAAGGCAGGCACCCACCGTGATTTGGCCGAGCTCGGGAGAACTGGGCTCCCCAAGTCTGTCTGCAAGCTCAGGCTTCTGTGGGAGGAAAATGGTAACATTGATAATAAGGAAAACGTAAAGTGATCCCTCCAAGTGGACAAAAGTTGAGCAATTCCCATGATTTTCCGGCCTGGTGGATGGACCCAGGCTTTCACAGTTTCCTGGTGCTTTGTTTCCGTCTGAGACTCCAGAGCATTCGGTCTGTTCTCGGTGACACCCGGTAGGGTATGTGAGGATGGCGTGGTGATTGGGTGGTAGATCTGTGATTTTGGATTTCAAGCCATTTGCCAAAATCTTCTAGGCTGCCTCACTCCTCCCACAGTCCAGGTTTCCCGGCCCTGGGGGGAAAATGGTTATTTACCTTGGAATCGTTGGTTGGGCTCTCTCTAATGCTCGCAGGGCAGATGGAACACTCTGGACCACCGACCAACCAATGGCCCAGGGGTAGGACTTGACCCTGGGAATTTTGTTGGTCTCTCTTACTCAAAGTTGAACCAGGAGAGGTGGCAGATAGACTTGGATCTCTGTTGTCAGTTACAAGGATGCTTTTCAGGCCCCAGAGAAGGGGGCGAAACTACTTCCCTGGCCCGTATCAGCTCCAGCCGTAGGCTCCCAGCCCTGGGGAGGGGAGTAGCGAAGGCAAGCACCCTCTTCTTCACCAAATCCCAGTCCATGACAGTGTCTCGGGGGTGAGAGGCTTTGGGACAGTTCACCTATCACAGGCCTGAGGTTTCTGCCTGAGACTGATCTCAGCCAGCAGGGCATTCTGGGAAAACAAAGGGAACACCCCCCCCCCACTTTTTTAAAAAATTTAAAGTGTATTTATTTATTTCCCTCTTCTATTTTGTTTTTTTTTAATATCATTTATTCTCAAATTGGTTTCCATACAACACCCAATGCTCATCTCAAGTGCCCTCCTCAGTGCCCACCACCCACTTTCCCCTCTCCTCCACCCCCATCCACCGTCAATTTGTTCTCTGTGTTGAAGAGTCTCTTGGGGAGGGGCAAACCATTAAAAAAAAAAAAAAACCTTATAATTCAAATGGTCCCTCTCGCTGTCACTTTGAATGGCTAAATCATTTGTACTTTTAAGTGCCCGGGCTTCCAGACTCGGTAGATGTGAGTGGGCACCCACTGAGAGAGCCCTTCTAGAGTTCCATGGAGTGAGTCAGGCCCCACTGGGTGGGCATTGGGGGACGGAGAGAAGTTCAATCCGCTTTGCTCTGGAATAGTTTTTTTTTTTTTTAATGTTTTATTTTTGAGGGAGTTCAACCGTGCACGAGTGGGGGAGGGGCAGAAAGAGGGGGACAGAGGATCCGAAGCAGGCTCCACACTGAGAGCAGAAAGCCCGACGCGGGGCTCGAGCTCCCGAACCGTGAGATCATGACCTGAGCCGAAGTTGGACGCTCCACCGACTGAGCCACCCAGGTGTCCCTGGAATAGTTTTAAATTCATATAAAAGTGGCAAAAAGACAGTCCAGAGTTCCCATATCCTTCTCATCCAGCTTCCCCGAATGTTAACATCTTACATTTCCACCGTGCTTTTGTCAAAGCTAAGAAACTGACGTGAGCACGTTACTGTTAATGAAACTTTGGACTTTATTTGGTCAGCTTTTCCCATTGATGTGCTTTTTCCAGTCCACGAGGAAACCTAGGGTCCCATGTTGCATTTAGTAGCATGGTCTGTTCTACCAAACTCTGCCTGAGCTAACCCAGCGGTTTCCCACCCGCCTTACTGAGCAGGACCTCGGCCAGGCCAGCCCTATGACATCAAGAGGAGTCAAAATGCTTTGCAGACAGCACCTCGGGATCGTGGAACACGGGCATAGTTGTGGCCCGGGCCTCGCTGAGGACACATTTGCTGTGAGCCCAGGAGAATCAGAAGTCGTTCCTAGATAGACAAGCAGGCTGGGGAAGGAAGTCTGAGAAGGTTTAGCAGGGCTCTACCTGGTTTGACTTCAGTAGGAAAGGGAAAATTCTGCGTGGTGCCGAGCCAGCCATTCAAGAGGTAGGTGCTTGCAACTGAGAAACGTCCTGGTCTCTAAAAACCATGCAAGGAAGCACCCTGATACCGGCCAAATTGTGCTTGTGTGCACGTGTGGCGTGTGTGTGCTTGTGAGCTTTTCAATCGGGCCTTGTTAGGAAGAAACCCCACCAATCTTTTCTGTTACTATGTGGTAGCTGGTTGAGCGATTCGATATTACAGCAAAGAACTCACGCACAAAGAAGTGCCTTTGTCCCCAGGCCGAAAGCACGGGAAAACGCCAAAAATCCTGCAGCATTCCGGCACCCGGGTAGGAAACCGTCCACTAAATGTTGTCAGTTACTAATTTTGTTGGTGGCCGTTGCGTCTGCACCGGTGCTGGCTGTCCACACAGCAGAGCTTTGACTAGTAGTGAGAACCCATTTCCCCCGCCCACAAAACGGCTGCAGGCAAATGGGGCTTTCGGATGGATGACACACAGGCTCCGCTCAGTCCCCGGAGAAGACCATGGAGTGTCCCGGGGAGGGACTGAACCCTGAGCTGAAAGCTGTGCTCTCCGAGAGCAGGGCACCCACTGATGTCGGGACAAAGTGCAGTGTCGGCCTGTAGGATTTCAGGTAGGGGTCAGAGTTCCCAAGTTCCGCTTTCCCTAATCAAAGCGTAACTTCTGTTCTCCCACGAGAATTTGCTTTCTTGACGCAAAGAAGGCCACACGGTAGCATCCAGGCTCTCCTAGTCTGTCTTCCACAACATTGCCCACCTGCCCCAGCACACCCAGGGCCGGGAGTGGACGTAGGAGTCGGGGTGGGGCTGCTGCCTCAGACCAACCCAAGCTGGGACCTGGAGGGCTGTCCTGAGGCCTGCTGTTTAGCTCAAAGTCTCATCTGGCGAGCTTAAGTTAAAGGCAAGAAAAGAGGGCCAGAGTCTGGGGCCGCCCTCCATGGATGGGGGCCTGGAGGTTGAAAAGGCAGGAAAATGTCTTTCTGGCGTAATGAAAGCCGGTGTGATCTCAGCTGAGTGGGGCTCAACCTTTCTGACCCTCAGATTTGTTTTCATCTGTAAAGAAGAATAGTATCAGCTGCATTGTCTACTTTGCAGGGCTCTAGTAAGAATTTGAAAGCAAAGGAATGTATAGCATTGCCTGCTATAATAGTACTCGATAATGGGTGGCTATTGTTCATAGGACTTCATGTATCAGAAAAGAGCACTTTCCTGCCTTTGAATTCCTAGCCAAAATGAGGGTCTTATTGCAGTAAAAAGACCAACCCTGACGCTACTAAGAAAAATAAGTAGAATACTTCTTGTGGCAGAGAGGATAAGGGCTGTGCAAAGGTGCCCGTGTCCTAAACCCCAGCACAAAGGGGATTTTATTTATTTACTTTTTTAAAGATTTTATTTTTAAGTAACCTCTACACCCAACATGGGGCTCAAACTCACAACCCTGGGATCAGGAGCAGCACGCTCTACCGACTGAGCCGGCCCAGAGACCCAAAGCCGACTTGAGGTTGCCGATGGGATTAGGGCTGCTAATCAGATGAACTTGAAATAGAGCAACTATCCCAGAGTATTTGCACGGACCCAATGTCATCAAGAGGGTCCTTAAAGATGGAAGTGGAAGGAGTGACTGCAGAAGACAGAACCAGAGACCTGGCAGCAGAGAAAGGGTCAGGCCTGGAGTTGTTGGCCATGAGGACGGAGGAAGGACCCTGAGCCAAGGGGCGCAGGCCGCCTCCAGAAGCAAGGCTGTCTCGCCAATACCTTGACCCTAGCCGGGTGAGACCCGCATCAGACTTCTGACACACGGATCTGTAAGAGAGCAGATTTCTGTTGTTTTAAACCAAGGAGTTTGTGGCCATTTGTTACAGCCATAGGAAACTGACACGCCTGTCAGTAGGAATGCTGATGTAACAGACAAATTTGTATTTTTCCCCACGGGTCAGTTGCTCAGCGAGAGCAGCTACTTACAGAACTCCTTTGACACTTTCTATTATGTTTGCAAAGATTTATACACAAAATACTCTTGCCTGGCTCAGAGGTCCCCAGCTTGGTTTGGAACAGGGCGTTCCCGGGGTCAAAGACAAGGGAAATTCCGACTCCAGGGCAAAGTGATGTTGATAAATTCCAACACAAAATATTTACAGAAGCAAGCCTGGTGCCATGGAGCAGGGCCTTTCCCCTGTGATTTCAGGTTTTCTCTGGGACCAATGGAGAGAGCATGGCTTTCTCTACTGCTGGCTTTTAACCTAAAATGGGGGGGGGGGGAGGCGGGGGGAGGGGGAGATGACTGAAAGCCAGTTCCCACCACAAGGCCTGACTCTCAGGGGGAGTGCAGAGAGGGAGAGGCCGATCCCGGTCCCAAGTGAACATCTGTGAAAGGATTTGGAAGGAAGGAGAGGGAAGTTCTGAGGTCCCTCTAAAAGGGAAGGAAGGGCTCTATTTACTGGCTGCGGATCGTACTTCCTGTTGTGAAGCCGAGCACTGTTTCATAACGGCTGGGGGCCGCGGGGCCCTGAGCTGCAATGAGGAAGCCGCGGTCTTGGTTCCTCCATGTTACACAAGTGAATGACCTCCGCTGTGCAGTGAAATGGATGCAGGAGGAACAACGGGCCACTTGCACTTGGTCTTGCGGACACGCTAGAGCTGTTTTTCAGTTGCAGAAGTACCTTTTTGTATGTAACACTATGGAATGCACAGTGAATCCTTTTTTCTGGGGCTTGCACTTTGCTCGCCTGGAGGTGAAAAGAGCCGAGAGGGATAAGCACCCCCCGGGGGTGGGGGTGGGGGCAGTCCACACTGTAGTTGTCGCCAGCACGGCCTGTGAAAAAAGGAATCAGTTACGTCTTCCCTATACAGCTTTGCCCTAAATGCCATGAAGGCTGTTTCTGCAGCAGATTTGCCTGGAAATTCAGCCAAGGATTGGGAAACAACATCTGAAGCGTGATAGGATGTGTCCTATATGAGACACACCCCCCCCGTGGGGGGGGGGATAGCGTTACACCTGGAAAATACAATGGGAAACTGCAGAGACCTCCTGGATAGTTTTTTGGCCGAATACTCAAAAATCTAGATTTTTCAGCAAAGAGGTCTTTCAGGTTGGAGGACAGAGGTGAGGCTCAGTCATCTGCACTGTGTGTGTGTGTGTGGGGGGGGGGACCGATTTGAATTGGACCATTTACTGACTGTGTGACCCTGAGGAAGTTAATTAACATCTCTGTGCCTCAGCCTTTAAGGGAGGAGTAATAAAACTCATTCCTTATGGTTGCTGTGAGAATGAGCTAAGGCAATATCAGAAGCCCACAGAGCGGTCCCTGGTGCTATGAAATATTTGATTGGTGTTAGCTATTTTGATGAGACAGAATGGACATCTGTTCATGACGGAGGACTAAAAGGCACAGAACGAGGAGACACACTCCAGGGAAGGAAAGCCCACAGGCCCAGGAACCGGCCCCCACCGGCACGTGGTGTCATTTGTATCCTGCATTCAGAGCTTTCCGTCTTCTCCGGCCTGCTTCTTTTCCAGCCTGCTTCCCTAAGGCAAGCCTTCAGGAAGCTTCTGCACCGGCCACACCGGTCTCCAGACCGTGCCCGTCTCCTTCCCTGGATCCCCGTGTTTCCCCCCTCGTATCTGCGCTTCTGCCCATCTGTTCCACTGAGAGTGCTTCTGTTTCTCTGTGAAACCTGTGAGCATACTCAACTAAAAGTCACCGGTTTTTGGTTTTGGGGGTTTGGTTTATTTGGCATTTTGGGGTGTTTTTTGTTTTTTTAAATAATTTGAAGGGACTTTCGATGTCTTGCCTATGTTATAAATTTAAAAATCGGGACCAGAAAAATTGCATGGTTTGACAGTCTATTCACCTCTGCACTTGGAAAATAGGGACTACAGTCCAGGCTTGCAACACACTTACCACTGAGCCATACTAAACACCGGGGACACCACTCTTCTAGAGGTGAAAGTCTGCGTGACTGTATTCTTTCCCCTTGTCATTGCTTAGCCCTTGGGGTTTGGTTTCTGATCCCTCTGTTTGCTTCTCCCTGCTCCGAGGCAGGGGTCTGATGTAAGTTCTGCACTCCCAAAGAGATCTCTCAACTCCAAATCACGGGTCCCTTATGCTGTTGAGAATCTCTGGTATCAATACCTATGGACATTTATATTGATTCAGTGATCAGGTGGCTTCTTCTCTTTCAGCGGAAACGTCTGTGAAAGGCCGCTTCCCTTCACTGCAGGGTCTGTGGATGGGGTACAGGTCTCAAGAGTGTCCCCCTCCCCCCCATTGTGAACTCTGGCTGTTTTCATCACAGTGCGCGACATTCTGGACTTCCCCCCAAGACCTTGGGGCCATCTCAAAGCCCTGTCCTTAGCATTCCGCACACTGACCACACTGGAAGTGATACCATAGGCTCATTTTTCATACAGGGACGCGGTATATAAGGAAGTTAAGAAAAAAAAAAAAAGAAAAAGAAAACAAAAAAAAGGCAAAAGGAGAACAGGCCTGCTCTGTTCCCTTTAATGTCAGGTCTGGTGGGTTGCAGAATTGGGGGCAGGCTTTGGAGGCCGGCAAATTACACCATATTGCCTCTTTTGCGTTCTCCAGGGAGCACGGCTACTGAATTCCTTTTTTGCAAAGCGATGTCGGACGGTTTCACATTCTCAGCTTTGAGCATCTTGCCCGGGGATCGTAAGGAAAGCAGTGTCCTCGGCTCTCTTCCCGAGTCCTCATTTCTTCCACACACGTTCATGCTGAAGCCATAGGAGGTCCGTCTGTGGACAGGAAGGAAGGTCCCTTAGTGCTTCAATTAATTGCATCTTATCGTGGCCTTTCACAGCCTGAAGGTTAAACTTTTGGGCCTTTTGACACAAGCTTGCGGTGAAGCGAAATATCGCTCTCGCCGGGCCGTTACCATGTTCCAGCTACTACGGAAGTACTGGTGTACGGTTTTCAGCATTGCCAAGTGGCAGACCATGGCCAGGGCTCTGGGAGCGCCTGCCTCCCTCTAAGTCAGGCCCCGCTTCCCCCTCTCTGCCCAGAAATATTATTTCCCCCCATAACCTCAGGGAGAGAAGGTTGGATTACGTGGCAAACCCATGTCAGTTCCCACCTTCCTAAGCAGCTCCTCTATTCTTGGTGTGGTGTGACAGCGGGAAAAGAAAGTCCGATTTGGTGTCCAACAGCAGGGACCCGGCTCCCTGGCCGTGTGGAGTGAGGTGAGTACACGTGCCCAAGGCTCAGTTGTGGGAGAAGCATCCTGCATGGTGCCTGGAACCCAGGTAGCACCGGATGCCTTCGGTTGTCGTTCTTGCCGTTATTCCTGCGTCAGTGACAGTATCTTTCATGGGATTAAAAAAAAAAAAAAAGGTGGGGGGGAGTGGCTGGGCGGCTCAGTCAGTTAAGTGTCCGACTCTTGATTTCGACTCAGGTCATGATCTCACGGTTGGTTCCGGAGTTCGAGCCCCTCGTTGGGCTCTGTGGCCGTAGCGCAGAGTCTGCTTGGGATTCTGTCTCCCTCTTTTTCTCGGTCCCTCCCCTCTCACACAGTCTCTCTCTCCCCCTCAAAATAAATAAATAAACATTTAAAAATAGTAATGCAAAATAAAAAGAACTGGTCAGGTGAATCCTTAGAACGCCATGTTAAAACATGAGCGAATAGTAAAGGCCGTTCTTTGTCATCCATCTGCTAGTCTTTCCCTTTGCGTTTCGGGGCCCAAATTATATGTATTTTTATTGTATAATTTGGTTTTGGTCTCTCATCCACCGTATTCCATGTTCTGTGTTCCACAGAACCTGACACAAGGCCATGTGGATGGCAGCGCATTAGAAAACACGTAACAGATTGAACGGATTCTTTTTTATTTCACCGACCAGGCTACTACGCCAAGTAATCATGATGACAATTTCCACCATCCTGACCAAGTATCACAGTGCTCTGGTTTAGGGGGTGCTGAGCACCTGCTAGTGGCCATTTCCCACGATCCTCCCAGCCATTCTCGAGGCAAGAAGCTGTGTCTGTCCAGAAAGACTGGGTAACTTTGTCAGAATTGAGCCAGGCCCTCTGACTCGACGGCCATGTGCTTTTCCGCCCTGCTGCCCGGACTCCTGGGTGGTAGGGACGCCCCACGTCCCTGGCCCATACTCAGAAGGCACGCTTCGTTTTCCGAATCACTCACTGCTCTCCGAGGCATCTCAGACAATTGGATGACAATTGCCACACATGTTTTCATCTCGCGCCTGCCTCCGGGTGTGTCAGGAAGTCATTCGCTGCACACTTTCCAGAATGATACCTTGAGGCAGGCTTTCAAACTGTGAGGCTCATCTGAACGAAATTAAACGTTTGGCCCGATGTCTTCCGCGGGGCCTTGAACCCATCTCCAATGAGTATCTTTCTGATTGACTCTGGTTTTAAGCAATGTACTTTTGCTTAACTCGCAGTCAGTAACCCTCCCCGCCTCCTGCTACTGCTACTTGGGAAAACATTGGTGTAAGAAATCCGAGACGGCTCCTTGTAGCAAATACACTCGGAATTTCCTCACAAACACAGCCTCCCGTGACAAGCAAACAAAAAGAGGAAAGGAAGGAGAAACTCACTGTCTCGGGGCCGCCAGCTATAACTCCTTTCTGCTAAAAACTGTGGTACAACAGAGATTCTATTTAAACATTTGTTATTTTTATGGCCGACAGAATGACACCGAGCTTAAAAAGTCTGTTCTCTTATTCTATTTTCCTTCGAAACTGGTGTGGAGAAACAGCTATCCAGTGAGTGAACTGATGCATCAATCTGATCAGTCTGACCCAACCGCCTTGCCTACCGGGTCAGTAATCATTTTGACAATTTCCACACACTTCGGTCGCCCAGTAACCCGCCCCCTCCCCCAGGTTGTCTGGACTGGTGTCCCTCCCTGTGGCTCGGTGACGGCGCCGTTGATATGGTGTAGGCCAAAATAATCCATCTGTTTCTGGCTTCCCCCTCAAAGTAACTCACACTTTAACATTTCCGATGACAACGCATGATTCTGTTCTACAAGGACTTTTACGTGTATTCAGCTCTTCGAAGTTTGCTTCCCAGCCACGCCATTAGGCAGGTCTCTTTACGGATTCAATTCACGTTCACAACTCTGGGGCCAGGAGAGGTTCGATTTTATGTGTCATCCTGACTTCCCATTTGTCTCGTTAGAACCTATAAGCTGGGCCGCTGGGTGACAAATAAGGCAGGCTCATCGCCCCCACACCCATGATGTTTCCTTTCTCTGTGACCTGGACATAGTCGAGCCGACGTTTCCTGTGCAGTAAACTCTCCGTAGAGGCTGATCCCTGGGTACTTTAAAAATCAGAGCTGGGGGTGCATTTTTGTCTCCATAAATCACCACCGAATGAGCCCGTGACAGATCAGTAGCTAGAATGACTCCCAGCCAATCCGAGATGATTCCTTTCTTCTCGAGCAGAGCCTTTCAATGCCCCGGGGGCTCTCCCCCCCCCTTATCAGAAGACACCAGGCAGTGTGCGGTGGGTTTTAATTAACTCACTAAATGTGCTGTGTGTTTCATTCTCGGCATGATGTTGTGTGTGTTCTAGCATAAGATACACAACGCCACACCATTTTTCTGTCTTCAGAAAGGCAACCCTGTGCGAAGATTCCCCACAAGAATTTCTATAGTATCTGACTGTAGTAAGAGAAAGTTTGAAAGAACCTGAATTCCCAAGTTAAAGTCATTAGCCAGGTAAGTGATAGTATAACAAACTGGGATATTAAGCATCTGTTTAAAGTGAGGCGCCTGAGTGGCTCGGCCACTTGGGCGTCCGACTTCAGCTCAGGTCACGATCTCACGGCTTGTGAGTTTGAGTCCCGTGTCGGGCTCTATGCTGATCGCTCAGAGCCTGGAGCCTGCTTTGGGTTCTGTGCCTCCCTCTCTCTCTCTCAGCCCCTCCCCTACTCATGCTCTGTCTCTCTCTCTCTCTCTCTCTTTCAAAAATAAATAAACATATAAAGAAATAAACAAACGTCCTCAAAGATTCAGTGTGTAAAGGCAATCCAGATTTGCATCTACCTGCCGTGTGTCACCGCCCTCCACTGGTGTGGCCCCAGTTTCCTTATCTTTAAGGAAAGTCCGGACCATGGGACTCTAAGATCCCCTGAAGCTTGGACAGTGTTTGCATTTCCTCTCTCCAGCTGATTCTAATGGCTGGAACTTCCTTTCTCATAAGAATGACATTTTGTATTGTATTATAGATTATGTTTAGGCCTCATAAAAGCCCTGTGAGGTTTAAATAGCACTGTGTCCATTTCACAGAGAGGAAACTGAAGCCCAGAAAGGTCAAGTAGCTTGTCCAAGGCCACAGGGCCATGGCCGGCAGAGCCAGCTTCTTTCTCTTCCTCTCCCTTCGGTCCCCACGGTCAATGGCTAGAAGGCAGATGTCAACATAGACCCTAGAGTTTCACACCGAACGCCCCCGCTTGGATCGACAATCTTTATTTCCGCATTCTGGGGGTGAAGATGTGCAAGTTCTACCCAATTGAATGTACATATCTAAGCTTAGCTTCTTCCTGCCTTATGTTTTAAGATTAAGAACTCTTTTACGTTTTTTATTTTTATTTTTTTTAATCCTTTAAATTTTTTAAAATGTTCGTTTATGTTGAGAGAGAGAGAGAGAGTGACCGTGCACGAGTGGGGGAGGGGCAGAGAGAGGGGACACAGAATCCTAAGGAGGCTGCAGGCTCCGAGCTGTCAGCACAGAGCCCAACGCTGGTCTCAAACTCACGGACCGCGAGATCATGACCTGGGCTGAAGTCGTACGCTTATCTGGCCGATCCGCCCAGGCGCCCCTATGTTTTTTATTCTTAGGTTTTATCATCTCTACAGGCTACTGAAACAAAGGCAGAAAAGAGTTGGGAGACGGGAAATCTTCAAGGTCAAACTGAGTCTCTTTCTCTGGCAGATCAAGGTTCATATGCTCTCATGGGGCGGGTTGCTGGGGCCCATGAAAGCACCTGAACTGGTTCCCTTTTCTTGTTAACGAAGGGTCATGACTGACGTGATGCTGGGGAATATTGAGAATGAGGTGAGACTAAGTATGTAGAGTAGGCACTCAGTACCGCCAGCCACTGCCTTTCCCCAAACACCCAGCCCCCGTCCGGACTTCCAGGCACAGACGGCTCAGGACATTTTAGCATTTTGTTCCAGGCACGAGCCCAGGGATTTTCTCCAAGTCTCCATCTCGTTGGACATTTTCCCCCCTTTCATATCACTTGAATGTTCCACATCTCCAAATAGCAAAGAAAAAAACACTTCATCTTTCATTTTAAACTTTCTTGCTGATCCTGAGTGTTCTTAAGAACGCACTTAGCTGATCACGGCTGATGCCTCAACCTTTTCTAGTTGACGAGCGCCTCCTTCTTTCTAGATGATTCCTTGGGACTTTTCGTATAGGCCCTATAGTGGGAAGGTCAGCTCTACCACTGAGCAAGTTACGCAGCGCCTCTGAGTCTTCATGTTTTCCTCTGCATGAAGGAAACGACTCTATCTACTTTGAGGCATTTTAGGGTCAAACAAAGCAATACATGTAAAGATCTTAGGAACGTGCCCAATCCAACCCACCACCTATTTTTTGTAGATGAAATTGTTTTGGCACGCAGCCTGCCCGTTCATTTACATATTGCCTGTGGCTGCTTTCCTGCTACAGCAGCAGAGTTGAGTGGTTGTAACGGAGACCTTACCGCCCGCAAACCTTAAAATACTCACCATCTAGTCCTTCACAGAAAATGTTCACCGATTCCTTATAAAACCCTATAAAAAAAATTGGCCATCAGCTGTGCTAATATAAGCGCCTTGCATCAATCCGTTAGTTAGTTGATTTAGACCTTCAACAAGTATTTACTGAGCATGTGGGTCAAGCATCCATTAGGGATTCACATATGAATAAGACGCTTGAAGGACATTCGAGGGATTTGGGAGAGACTATACTGGAATTCTATATTGAGTGTGAATCTGCATGTATCCAGGACTCCTAGATAGTGGGGGACTGGGGTAGGGTGAGGTGGTGTGAGGATGTGTAGGGGAGGGGTGGGGAACCAGTAAGGGGTGGGGAGGGAAGGTGTGGCACTGGTGGCGAAGTTTCCAGCAATCGAGTACCTCTCGGTTGACTGCGGGGCTGGGAGGCAGTGGGGGACAGCTGGCCTGTGTATGTTGACATTTACTCATTCAAGAAATACAGCTTGAAAAAGTCAGGCAAGATCTCTGCCCTTAGGAAAATATAAATTCTAAGATCGGCCGTCGCCAAGTCAATCAAGGAATGAAGAGAATAATTCCTGAGTGGGAGAAATAGTACGAAGAATGAAAACCATGAGATGATTGATGTGCTACAGAGCCCGGAAGGGATTGGGGGAGGAGTGGATTTCTCTTGGGTGTCTGGGAAAGCCTCTCTACAGAGAAGGAGAGCCTGTGCTGGACAAATGGCCAGAGTGAGCCAGCCGGGAGAAAATCAGAAAGACAAGAAGTCGTAGGCTGGGAGGCAGCAAGTGCAAAGGCCCTGGGGGCAGGGGAGCTCCAAGGGGAGGGCGAGAGGCCGCCTTCCATGTTGCAGGGGAAGAGAGATCTGTGCCGTCTGCTGGGGTGTCACAGGGTACGAGCCATGGGGGAAAGCAGCCCACGGGCCTCATACTGTTGCCATCTGATTTTCGCACGGTGGGCAGCCGACGGAAGGATGGAAGCAGGGAAGTGGAGCCATCTTGCAATTCGTAAGAAAAATATAATAGTACTTCTAGTACCATCATTCTGGAGGTGGCCGCCTCCTCCTAATGAGTCTGGGAAAGAGGCCTTGGGCTGGAGGCCGATGAGAGCCCTGATCCGGAACCAGGCAGAGAGAGCGGTGTAGCAAGGCAGAGGGCAGGAATGAGGAGCCCTGGCTACTGACTGTGTGCCTGGGGGGGGCTGGGATGTGGGAGGTTGGGGGACAAAGTCTGAGTCCACCCTCCATGTTTGCTTTGCTCTGGGGCCACCACGGCCCGCCCTTTGGCCAAGATAAAAGATAAGAGTGGCTTGAAAGGAAGCGTCCCTCTCCCCGACAGCTTGTTTATTTGAAACGGGAAGTTCCTTGGAATGGGGCTTGCCAGCCACCTGCGAGGTCAGTCTCCGGGTCAGATCCGGATTCACCAGGCTCACACGGGCACTAGCCCTTCTGTAAGCCCGGGCAGCGCTCGCTCTTCTCGGCCCGGGTGGCACGGAGGTTGGGGACCACAGTCCTCGCCCTGACTCCTGACCCCAATTCTGCTCTGAAGCTGTTTCTCCAATGAAGCCATGGTGGACCCACTGGGTCAGTGGGAAGGGAAGCCAGTCAGAGCAGGGACTTGGTGTCAAGTGAACACAGTAAAACAAGTAAAAACACAAGCTTTTAACCGAGGACCACATCTTTCCTCTTTAGCCAGTTGCTTTGTTGTATGTAGGGAGCCCCAAACTGCTCAGGGAGCACCATTCTGCTCTTTCCCCAACAAGCCCCCCTCTCCTTCCCGGGCCTCCGTGGGCTCGTTCACACTGTTTTCTCTGGTGACGCATCACACCCTATCTGACCTGTTGGAATTGCGGAAAAATCAGAGAAAAGGGGGGGTCTGGAGTACACGTGTCAAACAACCTCCTCACTGCACCGCGGGAAAATCGGCCCGTGGGTCCCTTACGAAGAGAAGGTGTGCGCTCGGTGCCAGGACCGGGAGGGATGCTCAAGGCCCCGTGGGTCCCTAGGGCTCCCCGAACAGATGCAGCTATCAAATCTACCCACTTCGGGGGGCATCAGCCAGCTCTTTCCCTGCTTTGCCTTCGCCATTCTCAGCGTGGGGCATCATCTTCAAGGGGTGCATCGGGTCCCCTCAGTGCTCTGTGAGGGTCCTTCCCCATTCCTTCCTGATTGTTCTGTCCCCCCGCGCCCCCTCCCCCAGGGGAGAACAGGAGGGCACCTTGTGACTCTTTCCGGTCTCACAGTGGGCGTGACTGTTGTGCTGCTGGTGAGAAGGAATGCAGTTCCTGGGCCTGTGCATCTGGGGGAAATGCTTGCTTTCCGTTGAATTCAATAGGCAGCTAATGAGTTTCCCATCCCTTCGGGCCTCTCTGCGCTCTGATGCCTTGTCCACCGGTGTCTTGGGGAAGGATAAAGCGGCCGGGTATGCTTCCTTCCGGCACAAAAGACGACTTTCAGAACCTGTCGCAGATGGGTGGCCTTTGGGTGGTCTTTTACGAAGACTTGATTGAATTTTAAAAATGATTTAGAGATTGTGTGTGTTTGCGTAAGTAAAGAAAGCTTTATTTTTAATTTTTTTAAATGTTTATTTCTTTTTGAGAGAGAGATATAGAGACCAAGAATGAGCGGGGAAGGGGCACAGAGAGAGGGAGACACAGAATCCGAAGCAGGCTCCGGGCTCTGAGCCCGACACAGGGCTCGAACTCACAAACGGTGAGGTCACAACCTGAGCCAAAGTCAAGCACTTCACCGATTGAACCGCCCAGGCGCCCCAAGAGAACTTTATTGACATGAAGACATGGATGCCAGGAGTGGGTCTGCTAACCAGGACAAAGGGTAAAGTCTTTTGTCCTTTAAGTGTCACATTTAGAAAAGCCTGGGCTGGCAGGAAAGATAGTTTCACCCCTCAATGTGGCCTCTTCAAGAACGTTCTTTTTTAACAACAAAAAAGTGCGCAGATCATAGTACAGCAGATCGCACGAGCCACCCTTACCACATTCTGCAGATCCTAGATGCAAGCTGTCTCATGAGACATAGAGAGAGTGCGATTTATTTTGATTTAAGAATAAATACAAAAACCCGTTTTATCTACAAAGCAATTCAGTCTGGACCCCCGCCAGCAAGGACTAGTCAAACTCCTGGTAAGCGGTTAGTGGCAAAAGCTGACCGGACCGCGAGAACTTCAATCACTTGGAGGCAGGTTTGAGTCTCTGTAAGCAAGCTGCGAAAATCCATGACCTAAATCTCTGAAGCTGGGTATTTCCAAGGAAACTACCCAACTTCCCCACTGTCTTAGCTTTAACACAATTAACGGAATGCCTGGCAGGCCCCATAGTTCTTTGCGTAATTAGATCAATAGCAGTAAAAGTCATCAGCATCTGAGATTTATCTCTCTCTCTAGCCAAGACCCCTTAGGCTTGGGAACACATCCAAGTGGAAAGAAGGGGAAATCAAAACCAAGAAAACAAACAAAACCAAACAAAACTGATGCAATTAAGAGCCTAGGATTTTCCCAAAGGCACACGGGGAATTTGCACTGCCAGGGAGAGGATCAGGGAAGCTCTCACTCTGCCTTTATTCTGCGTGACCACAGTTCATTCTTGATGTTTTTTTTTTTTAGGAGAGATAGAGAGACACAGCGTGAGCAGGGGAGGGTCAGAGAGAGAGGGAGTCACAGACTGAAACAGGCTCCAGGCTCTGAGCTGGCAGTCAGCACAGAGCCTGACGCAGGTCTCGAACCCACGAACCGTGAGATCATGACCTAAGCGAAAGTCGGACGCTTAACCGACTAAGCCACCCAGGCGCCCCTCATTCTTGATGTTTTAATAAAACATTGGTGGGGAGCAATAATGTCCTTGTGTTTTAATAAAATGCAGGTTAGTATCATCGGCCTCATTTTACAGATAAAGAAACTGAGGTTCTGAGAGGCGCCGGCAGTCCTGACGTTTAGAAGACTGTAAGGCCGGGACCCAAACCCGGGACCTGGGACTCTGTTGCCTCCTTAACTGTTGCACCTTAACTAACCTCACTGGGGGAAGACGGTTGCACATATAGTTTTTAAAAAGTGAAGATGTGGGCGGGCAATAAAAGTAGGACTCAAGGGTATCTAAAAAGGAAGACAGCTCATTGGCGCAGCGGGTTATGAAAGCCCTATGAACGTGAGCTAGTCAACTACAGTGCACGTGGGAATGGCCGGACACCATCGGCATCATCTGGAGAAACGTTGAAGCCTACCAAGAAACGGTGCCAAGCAGAAAAGTGGTATGTCGCACAAAGATGAGTATCTTGCGTTCCTTGTCACTTTAGTGATTCCTACGTATGACACATTCTTTCGTTTTAGCAGTGATTTGTAGGTCGGAAGAGAGAACCCTACTCCATAGATTTTAAGATCGGCTTATAGAGAAGAGAACGGGAGTTGGAAGGTGTATACCTAGCAGCTTGGAAGGCAGGGTCAGAACTCTAAAGAGATCAGGGGAAACTGAAAAAAGATTCATAGGGGCGCCTGGGTGGCTCAGTTAGTTAAGCGTCTAACTCTTGATTTTGGCTCAGGTCAACACCTCACGATTGGTGGGACTGAGTTCCACGTTGGGCTCTGTGCTATCAGCGCAGAGCCTGCTTGGATTCTCTCTCTGTTCTCTCTCTCTCAAAATAAATAAAAATAAACTTTACAAAAAAAGGATTCATAAACAAAAGAATGCAACAAACACTCGTTGAGTGAGCAATAAAAATTCAAGGCAGCTTTTCTGGGGCAAATGGAGAGAGAGACGTAGATCATAAAGCAAACGGTCCATGGATCATAGTTACGGTTCCTTTGCTTCTGGAATAGAAACCTAAGCTACATCATAACAAGCAGGGATGTCCTCGGTAACACCAGCTCATCGAGTGCCTCTCTGATTAATGCTAAAGTTCTGGTGAGCTGGAGACAGGGAAAATGAGAATCAAAGTGGTCAGCTGCCTGTAGGGCATTCAGAGGGTAGCCCCTGATTGGTGCGTTAAAATGTACTCGTTTTTGCATTTTTCAGCTTTATGGAGGAGTAATTGACATATAGTGAACTGCATGTATTAAAAGTGTGCGATGTGGTGAGTGCTGATTTACATGCACACCTGTTAAACCAGTTCCACAGTTAAGACAGTGAATACATCCACCCTCCCTAAAAGTTTCCTGGTGCCTGACTCTAATCCCTCGCCCTCTACCCTCACTGCCGCTTCGTTACTACCGACCCACTTCGTTACTACCCATTGTATTCTATAGACTTATTTTATAAAAACGAAATCATACAATCAATACCCTTTATGAGCCTGGCCGTGTTCACTGAGCTTGAATATTTTGAGAGCCATCACGTTTCCACCCGTCAGTATTTCATTTCTCTTTATTCCTGAGCAGGACCCTGTTCCATATGGTTTATCTTTTGAAGCTTAGTGATTACTTCCTCGGATAGATTATTCAGCTCGCACATTCTCACTCTCTTTATTCTACTTTTTTGTTGTTTGACTCACCATAAATACCCAGATCGACTCATTTAAGGATTTGATTTTAAAGATCTCAAGAGGATTCCACGCGAGTGAATTCATTGACTTATTTAACGATGCAGCAAAGATGAAGGCTTTACTAGTGTTAAAAGATAAACTGAGGCATATGGAAAACATAAAGAGTTTATGGGAGCAAAAATCGATTTGGCTGGCGCCGAACTGGCAGCAGTTAGGAGCGCGCCGCGGACAGGAGCTCAGGGAGAGATTATATACAGAAAAGGTAGAAGTGGAGGAAGGAAATGATTGATTCGCTATGGCTTCAAGCCTAGCTGGCTGTTTGTGATTGGTTGTTTTTGGCTTTCAACTTGGTAACCTTGAGGCATTTACAGCCTTGCATTTGGGTTTGCTTACCCAGGCCTTGCAGCGTTAGAGCCCCCTCAGCCCATGACCTCTTTATTCAGTAAGACAGAAAACAGACGTGAATCCCAGCCCTCACGCCCTTACGTTCTAAGGACAGGGGATGGACAACACACACAGTAAAAACAAAGATTTTCTAGTACGTTGGAAGCTGAGATGCGCAATTTAGAAATGATTGAGCAGAATAAAGGGCCATCAGTGGCCATGCCAAGGCTGCAGCTCAATTCGGACCGGCTCCCGCGAATCCAACTGAATGCAGGCTCTGGTTGTGTTTTCCGCGGGGCCTGATTCACAGGACCCCGTGGAAATCAGCTCCCAGCGGGACTTAAAACTGGGCTGTCGTGATGGCTGGAGTTGGAAGCGAGGCGATCTTCCCACTGGAACAGCCCCCACGTATGAGGCTTCTGGGTCCACCCGGAGGGGAAAAGGCAGAGAATGTGCGCACTCAGCCGATTGCGAGCACTCAGCTATTTGGTGCGGGGAGGAGAGGGAACGAGGCAGAGCAGAATGAAAGCTGAGCCAGGCCAAAATGTCTTGCCCAAACACTGAGGAAACAGGGCCCCAAGTCCGTAACTGAAGAATGTTGGATGCTTCCCCAGCTGCACAAATGGTTTTGCATTTAAGCTTAGGTAGGTTTAAGGGAGGAGCGTGAGAGGCTTTCTGTGTAACCAGAGGAAGAGAGCTCTCTCTGCCTGACTTCGGAGCTTTTACTCGGTGACACCTGGCGCCCGGCCAAGGCAGCTTGAACTTTCTGAGAAACTTCATTTCCTGTTCCCACTGCCTGTGCTGCCTGGAGGGTTGAGGTGACTGAGGCAGGGGAGTGGGGTGCGGGTTAGATTAAAAGGCGGGGGGACTGTTTGCTCTGACATCTGCTTGGCTATTCTTGCA